>CM053267.1:70061124-70143533 GCA_028583415.1 Protea cynaroides
ACTTCCCTTGTTAGTCAAAATCTGTCGTGGAAAATGTTAGATACAATTAAACCTCAAGGTTCACTACCCACTTATCAAGTTTCAGTTTAATCGAAGTTGGCCACATGGCAAAACAGAGCTTTAAAAATTCAAGTATGCATACATATATACAAGGATGACTTAAAACATGTGAGCACATGGCATACTTGGTAGGATATTTGATATAATTTAATATGTGTCAAATTTGACATGTGGTCTATTCTGACATTGCCCTTTCTATCCAGTGGCTAGAATCACTTGATCATCTTATCACAAATTAAAGTGACAGTTTCCTTCTATTTATTTGTTAGAATTTTAATCTAATCCCATTTTCTCACATGAAGATATGATAGCTTTATTTTATTATTAATTTTTCTTTTTTCTTTTTTTATTTTTGAGAACCATGGTAAACTAGTTGAAAATTTGACTCTCAGGAAATTGGGGCAGGATCAGTTGAGCCATTTTAATACTGTGTAAAAGCATAATATATTGGATCAAATAGTTGGTCTGGGTTACAACACAACTAAATTCTTTTTCAGTTCAGTTTGCCTATAGAGCCACCTATGCCTAAAAACAAAATCAAAGAAGGCCAGGCATTTTTTATTTTTATTTTTATTTTTAAACGAAACTGTATTCGGTTTCCTTAATTTTATTATTATCTTATTTTTGATCAATTTTAATTACATTTCTTTATATCAAAACAATGATTTTATAGGTCAAAACTATGTTAAAAGTGAAGTTGGACCTATTCTTTATGATGTCTAGTATTCTTTTTTAAAATTATGGGATAAAATCTTTACATAACGTGCCATATGGCGCCAATTGGATAAATTTTGGACTTCTTAGGCTGTACTAGCATCTATAAGCGACTTCTATACTACTAGAGATGAGAGCCGGAGATGAAGGGTTATAGCACAATATGAAGACGAGAGTCAAACCATGACGTACGTCCTACATGTTTGCACCCAACCGACATAATACCAACCAATTGAGCAAGGTAATTGTTAAAGGACACAAAAATTTGATGTGTGATTAATCCCAAGGGAGCGAAGCTGTAGGGCTATACAAATAATGATTGACAAAAGTATAACACAAATGTCATTGATTTTTAGGTAACATTGAGGTAGGAAGTCCAGTTGGTTTGTGTCCAATAGTTTATGACAAAAATATAGCTCAGTTGGTTGGTGTCCTGTAGGCACCCAAGAGGTCATGGTTTTTTATTTATTTATTTTTTTTTTATTTTTTTTGCTGAAAATCCTTTTCTTTTTATTAAAATAGAATAAAAATTACACAAGAATCTCTATGGGCTATGACTCACCTTCGGCATTGTCATTAGCAAAATTATAACCTAGGACAAAACTCAAATAAATCTATATCTCGATCTATGGGAGGCATCCCACACGGTCTCCCTTGCTACAAAATCAAGACAACTGTACCATACATAATTTCTCTTATCATGAGTTTCTTTTTTAGCAAGCATATCCGCCACCATATTCAGTTCTCTAAAACAACACGTATATCTGATACAACAACATTGAAAATCCGCTTGCATTGTTATCCATTGCTGTTTTACATACCACGGCATGTTATTAGAACACAGACCATTCACCACAGCAAAGGAATCACTTTCCATCCATATATCCTGGAAACCAAACTCCATAGCTTCTTTTATTCCTTTTAAAGCACCAAATGCTTCAGCTTTGAAATTAATTTCCACTCCAATAAAATTTGCAAATGCCAAGGACCAAGCCTCTATGATTACGAATAACACCATTAAACAATGCAAATCCTGGATTACCCAAATTGCATCCATCAACATTCACCTTACACCAACCTCTCAATGAAGGTTTCCAAACGAGCTCAATAATAGAAGAAATTTTGGCCACACCCATGCTAAGCTTCATTTGACAAGCCACATGTAAATCTTGGAGATTTCGGACAACAAATGGCTTCAGCTTCGATAATTCTTGGCATCTCTCCACTAGCAGCCTAATGAGATGTCCAAATGTACACTCCCACTGTTATAGTAGCAGTCATTCCTAGCCGTCCATAGCACCAACGGCACCATGAAGAGAATGTCTCTCCAAATATGTTTAATGGGGCGATTCTAGCTTTTCTTTGCCACCACAGATGCAAATCCTCAATGTTCGTACAGTCATTCCATGCAAACCCAAACCAGTGACAGATTGTCCTCCACACCTCCTTTGCCACCGAACACAGCACAAGCAAGTGATGAACTGTCTCTTTCGCCGAAAGACAAAAATTGCATCGTGGGGGTAAAGGAATATTTTTCTTTCTGATCTCATTGTCAACCGGAAGCTTGCCATGCATCCACCGCCAGCCAAAAAAATTATCACTGGGCAGTAATTAGCATGCCAGAGCCATGTCGTCCATGAAGGTTTTTGGTTTTTAGGTCTCAATAAGTTCCATGAAGAACGAGTCGAAAATACACCAGATTGCTCACCTGTCCAGAGCAATTCATCAGTTTTCCCTCGACATTGAGGAATGTCATACGAGCTTGCAATTAGATTGCTCAAACGTTGTGAAGTTACTCTCGGCCCTATCGCAGTCCTCTAGAAGCTCTAAAGTATCCAACAGGACCTCCATTCACCATTGTGCTCATTCTAGCCGATTGCAACAATGTTGTCACACAGCCAATAAAAACACTTCTAAATCCGAACTTATGCCTGTAAAGAGGTCATGGGGTTTTCAACTCTCCTGTTCGCGTTGTGCCTTAAGAGTGTAGAAATTGCCTACGGGGAGGCGTGAGTAGAGTAGAGTAGGATAAGAGTATCAATCGGTTGATCTCGGTCAAACCTAATCGGTTACTATCAATTTAATACCTTGCATCATGACCGGCATATTTTACTAATTGGTCCTCATTTGCGATACATGAACACATTTATATTTGGTCCGATCGGGCTCGGTCACCAATCGATTTTATATTAAACAGTCTAGTAACGGACTTCTATAATGCAAACCGACCAGCAACGCATAATTGGTTATGCTATTCGATCATATGTTAATTTTCTTAATCATGCCAACCGGTGCACAATGGAAAAAAGCACAACCCTTAGCGTCATTATTTATTCTACTTTCTCCACACAATAGCTTAATTTTAATTCTTAATTAAAAGAACATTGCCTAATGAAAGAGAATGAAGGGGAGAAATGAGAGATATTTAACCATTTAGGGTTTAGGCTTTTAGGGATTTAGCTTAATGATTATTTAATCGATCGGTCTCGGATTCAGTCCATAATCGACTGGTGTGGTCGGGCGACCGAACAATTGCAACCTTACACCGTGAACGATCGATTAATAATCAATCTAGGTCTAATCCCGACACGTTTAATTAACGGTGTACATTAATCTGGGTTTTAATTCAGTTCAAAAGATCCTGTGGGGGCCAGAAAGTGACACCCCTAGAGTAGGAAGTTTAAAAAAATGCAAGAGATTTTACCAAAAACAAAAAATGAAATAAAAAACATGTGCAAGAAACAGACTCTGCAGAAAAAAAAAATCTAAGAAGCTTCGATTTTACTATGCGAAAAAAAAAACTAATTTAGAAAGCATTTAGAATGGATCGATCAGGTCAAAGTTTAAAGGTGATGTGGCATCCGACGTGGACTGGTACACATTTCTTGATTCTTGCTTCCTTTAAATTTTGAGCTTCGTTCACTCTCCAGTTTCCCCACTGCGCCTTGATACTTTGATTATTCTATTCTCTCTCGATCGATCGATCAATAGAAGACATTATCATCTTCATTCCATTTTCTTCATCTGTTCATCTTCATTCCATTTTCTTCATCTGTTCATCTTAATTTATACATTGTCCCACAAATTTCCATCACATTTGTCAAAGACAACAAGAAATCACGAGAAGTAGAAGAAGATCGTCTCTGCCTCTCCAAGTTCGGGTATTATTCGCTTCTAAATTTTCAATTGCTCTGGCCGGATTCATTTAAATTATATTTTTCTTTCTTTCGTTTTTGGTTTCCATTTCTACGTTTCAGTGTTCTGTTTTTTATTTCTTCTAAAAATGACGAACACTCATTTGCTTCAGTTTAAATCTTGATTTTCTGTTTTATTACTCTGTTTTCAATAATGGTACTTTAATTCCTTTTTGAAGTTTTCTCTTGTATTTGTAATTCTTTATCCTTAATCCACAAAGAATCTCCAAGAAACGTATATATCTTAACCAATATCATAACCAATCTAAACCAGATACTATGATTCAATCCATAATCTAGTCTGTTCTCCATTAACAATAATATGCTGAATCAAATATATTACAATTTTTTTTCTCGATATTTTATGATCTTTTGCCACACCCAAGAACAATTCTTTTTTAACTTTTCTGTTCAGAATGACTCAGTATTCAAATACCTTTTTCTGCATCCATTTTACCCAATGGTTGTCTTTCCATGAAGCAATCCATCAATGGCAGTTGCTACCATGTTCATCAGTCACTTGCTCAGAGTCTAGATTTTTTTTTCTTTTTTTTCCAATGATTTGCTGATATGAACATTCTTTTATTTTCTTCTGTTCTATCATAATCAATACTAATTTGATTTGTTCTTTTTGTTCTTCCTACAAATGAAGAACTTGGATCTCTGAACATGGAAGACAAAGGTGGGAAAGATGAATGGAAGAAGGGTATTATGACCCGGGAACAAAAGATGAAACGCTTGTTCAGCAAGACTTATAAAGATCACAAAGAATTTTTGAAGGAGTTAGTAGTTGTACAGTTTGAAGACATGGGCATCAACCCTGAATCTGTTTTGGGAAATAAAGAAGAGATGGATGAATTTATTAGACAGAAAAAAATTCAACTGCGTAAGATTGAGAGTACCAGTCGATCACAGATTGAAAATGAAGAAAACCCAGATGATAATGATGAAACCTGGAATCAAGGACAGCAGATACCATGCCACATCAGCAACTATAGAACCCAGATTCAGAATGTTGAAAACCCAGATAAAGGACAGCCGTCCACAAGCCACATCAGCAGCATTAGAACCCAGATTGATGAAGAACAGCAGACCACAAGCCACATCAGGAGCATTAGAACCCAGACTGAAAATGATGAAAACCCAGATGAAGGACAGCAGACCACAAGCAAAATCAGCAACACTAGAACCAAGAATGAAAATGAAGCCTCGGATGCAGGACAGAAGATAATATGCCAGGTCTGCACGGAATGCAAGTATGATAGCGATGATGAAAGTATCTGGAGAAGTCTTTAATTGATGCTTAGAGAATGAAAGGCCCTCAGAAGGAAAAACCAGTAGATGATTTGGTTTTGGTGAACGTCAACTTTGACAAATGATTGATGAACAGAAGCAGTATTTACTTATCAATCAAACAATAGGGCCAAGATGGTGAGCACAGAAGTTTGCATCAGGATGACAAAGTCCTTTTTTTTTTTTTTCCTTCTGAAGCTCATACAAGAAGCTCTGGTTTCTAATTTACATTTTAAGGATAATTCTTGTAGTATCTCGAACGATGACACTCTTTACAGTTTCAAATTTTTTTATGACGAATTTACTTTCTTTTTTTTTTTTTTTTTTTTGTCTTCAATTTCAATTTTTTATCCTAATTCCAATGAGGAAGAAGTCTGGTTTTCATAATAGTGGAGAAAACACCAACAAATTATTTATTTACTGCAAAAAATATGGTTTTAGAATTTGGGGCTCTCTTTTACCCAAAAAAAAAAAAAAAAAAAAAAAAAAAAAAAAAAGGAATTTGGGCTCTCTATGGTATGTATTATCATATTAATTATATAATACATAATGATGGCATATGTAGTTGTTTGGTATAATTTATAGTATTTATTTATATTTAAAATAAATTAATATAATCTAAAATCTATAAAATTATAAAAAAATTATCATTATTGTGATAATTTATTATTAATTTTTTTTATGTTTAGTGGTACCAAACGGTTATTATTTATGACTCATAATTTATATCATAAATGAGTTGTCATAAATAGTTCATAAATATAAATATAAACTATAACAAAGAACACCTAAATGATATAATACAAGATAGGAAGGAAACCCCAATAGACCTGGCAAAAAATGGAAAAAAAACAAATGACCTTAATCCTTACCTTCGGGAATGCCATCAATTGGGGGTAATACATAAAAAATAATATAAATCTGACTCTAAGAGGCCACCTTTGATATTGCCATCAGCAAGGGCTAAGACGTAAACAAGAATATAAATCTGACTCTAAGGGTTCACCTTCAACATTGCCATCAATAGTATCATAGATGCAATAAACTAGATTCAAGAGAAACTAACAAAACATGTACTGAGTCATTGTCGCCCAGAATTGAACACCTTTCTTTGCTAGGCATCTGCCACGGTGTTCCATTTTTGGATAGGTAGATCCTCGAAGAGAGTTGAACTCATTACCTCTTTGAGGAGTTGGTCTTTAGCAATGAAGCAACCCCTCAACAAAGTAATTGGTCTCAATACCTATTAATTAATGTGTACAATGAAGCCCACCCAGTCCAAATCTCTTAATGGACATGTTTCAGTCTGATCTTATAAAATCCAACACTAATTTAGCCCAAACTGACCCGTTGACACCCGTACCCAAATACACTAAGAAACACGCCATCGATAGATGCAAAATAGTGAGATATCTATTAAGTCTTGCAATAAATGGCTAGCCCAATGGGTTCACCATGGATTCAAATCCTCTCATGTCCTCATTTTGATAAGAGGAAAATCCTATGACTATCATTCACTGTGCTTGTATACTAATATATCGGTATGTGTGTACAGTGAATGACAAGCACAGGATTTTCCTCGTGTCAACATGAGGACATGAGAGGATTAAAATCCATTCACCATGGTGCAATCTCATTTGAAATAGAACACAAATCTATGGATGATTCTCCACAGCCCCTTCCCTTCCTGCTTTCTATGTTTATTTATTTCTTTTTTTTACCGGTAATCAAATTTATGGAAAAGAAAAGGAATATTGTACAACAAACAAAATCCATCCCTAGAAGCTTGAGCATGAAAGCCCCCTGAGAGAGAGGCATCCCTAGAAGCAGAAATGGGAAACTACAATAGAGGGGGAATGGGCACATTTTGGTGAAAGGTGAAGGTTAAGATACTTTAAATAGTAGGTCAAAAAATAGAGAGAGAAAATATACCAATAAGTTTTAAGGGGAGATAGGGGGTATGGAAATAGGTTGATGGCCGAAGAGACTGAGTTCAGTTCATATGCAGATAAGTCTCGATGGGATTCTATGGCTATATATCCATGGGTGAGAGATTCATCTTTAAAATGTGGGATCCACTGAATATGAATGGTGATAAAGCCCCATGGGAGGTACACGTATATACAAGTAAACTATCTATGGAAAGATATCTCTTTTTAGTCCAATAATTGTTTTATAATCCTGAAAAGAAGTGAAGCGCTTTCTCTTTTCTCATGGGCCCCTATTGGTAAATCCGATCAGTGCAGCCTCTCACTAGTGTGTTCTCCCACCCAGAGATCATTTTAAATAATTATCTTTTTTTTTTTTTTTTTATCGAAATAGAAGAAGAGATCCTAATTTATAGACACCTGTGTAGGAATCTCTGCAACACACCAATTTTAAATGCCAACAACTACCACATGGTAGATCATATGTGTCCCAAATTTTTTTACAAATAAACCCCCTAGCTCCTCTACTCAAATGTCAAGTTTTAACCCTATTAGTGTTTACCAAGTTGAAAAATAGAGCTTTAATCACTATCCTGGGCTACGGGAGAGTGCATGATAATTGTCGGATTACCATAAGTGTGCATGGCAGACATAGAATGCATGCATACCAATATCCTATAGAGTATTTGATTGAATTAAACTCAAAAATTTGATACGTGACTAATCCAAACCATAATAGACTGAAAACATTGATGGAATGTATGTGGTTAGATCAGCTTGGGAATGCATAAGAACAAAAGGAACTGAGGTTCCTTGGCACTCAGTATCCTGGGATAGTAGATTGCACCCTTAATTATCTGTATTTGGATGGAGATGGCTCCATACTAGACTACCTACAGATGAATCCATTATGGCAAAGTACATACCATTGGCATCGAGGTGTTTTCTCTGTAAAAAACACATAGAGACATTCCAACATGTTTTTATTAATTGTGACTTCACCTCTTATATATGGAGAAAACTGATTGCTCTATTTAGAGTTGAATGGAGAGAGGAATCGTTGCCGAATATGCTGTTCTCTTGGTGGAAGAGGAAGCATAAAACAGTCCACATGAAAGATATATGGATGCCAAGCATGTTTATAGTTCTCGATATTATCTGGAAGATGAGAAATAGAAGCTGCTATTCAAATATAAAACCAACCAGAATTGAAGCAATGAGATTAGTAGCAGAATCTATTCATGAAATATCAATGAGAAAACCATGTCGTGTATCTTCTTTGGAGGACCTACTGATTGCTAGAACCCTCAAACTTCAGACAGGAATGGCCAGAACTGAGCAGATTAAGGAAGTGTTATGGATTTCCCATGAGACATTAAAAATTAAACACAGACGAGTGTTCATTGGGAAATCCAGGTGAAACTGGTTCAGGAGGAATTATAAGAGATGAATTAGGCAGGGTAATGTTTGCTTATGCAGAATACCTTGGTATACGTTCAAAATTTTCAGCTGAGCTACATAGTGCAATACGTGGAATTCAAGAAATATTGAGAATGGGGCTGAAACAGGTATGGATGGAATGTGATTCTCAAGCAGTGGTTATAACAATATTAACAAATAAAATTCCATGGAAGTTTGCCCAAAGATGGAGAGCCATGAAACCAGATTTACCAAGATAAAGTTCAGAATTACACACTGCTTCATAGAACGAAATCCGGTGGCAGATGGATTATCAAAACTGGCAGCAGGAAATAGAACATCTCATACATGGGATTGCCGCCCAGATATTGTAGCTCGTGATGTCGTCTGGATGCATAAGGGGACCTAGATATAGATTCTGTAATTGATGTAGTTCAGATTTTTTTTATTTTTTTTTTATTTTTATTTATTTATTTATTTATTTTGCTAGAAATCATAATGAATTAGATTAAAGAGAAAGAAAAGGACACAAGACACCTTAATAAGGAGTGACCCCCACCTTCGGCATTGCATCAGCAAGGGGCACCCCAAGTGAAACAAATTAAAATAGAGCTATTGAAACCTATAATGAGGCATATGGGAAGCATCCCAAACCACCTCACGAGCCACAGAAGGTGGACATGAATTCCAAGATTGTGAACGGCGTTCACGAGCAGCAAACTTCGCAAGTTTGTCAGCAATTGAGTTCACCTCCCTACAACAATGAGTATATCGAACCGTTCAAGAAGATAAATCAGATTTGAGGGCTAGCCAATCCTGCAAAACAATCCAAGGAACATTATCTAAATGATAAATCCCCACAACTGAGGAAGCATCCACTTCAAGCCAGATATTCTGAAATCCCAACCGAATAGCACCAGTCAATCCCAAGATAACTGCTTTAAGTTCTGCAATGTAATTAGTGCAAACACCTAACCATTATGGAAAAGAAAATAAGACCATACCACTACTAGAACTTATAACTCCTCCCGCACCAGAATTTTCAGGATTACCAAGACTACATCCATCTGTATTAATTTTACACCAATCCTCAGGTGGAGGCTGCCAACAGTAGTATGAGGTTTCCGAATTTTCATCACTAAAATGAACAAATGAGCCAACCTAAGCTCAGCCATGGATCTGACAATAAAAGGTTCTCGAATGGAGATATCCCTTATAGCCATTTTTTATCCTCCTCCCTAGAATCTCCTTGAGAAACCTTATATTCTTATGGATGGCGTCATTTCTTTAGATTATTTGTTTTCCTTTAGTTTCTATTGGACCCTACTGATGGCAATGCCGAAGGTAGGGTTCTCACTGGTAGATGACTTTTGTTTCCAATTTGTACTACTCTTTTTACTTTACTAATACAAAGCTTGCTGATCATTAGCCCAAAAAAAAAAAAAAAAAAAAAAAAACCTCTTCATCCGATAATAAGAATAACCACATGTAAAAATGCTTCCCACAAAGGGTATGTAAGTAATTTTCAAAAAAAATAAAGGGTGTGTAAGAACCTTTTCAGATAGAAATGATGTAAATTGCATAACCCTTCTCAACTTCTCATACATGCACCACCATGAACATTAACTGCAAACATACATGGAATGGTTATGGCAAGCTTAGGTCATAGTCAATGTCATCATTGCAATTACTTTCCTCAGATACTAATCTGCTACCACTTCAGCAACATGACTTAGCTAGCAGTGATATTATTGTGCTGCCCACAAGTACGCACACCATGCAACTTCGGCCACACCCAAGGCCATCTACTAGGTACCCGATGCCCTCTGCATCCCTCACCCACTTTTCAGCTAAAGTGGAACCTACTTGCTATACCGAGGCTCAAAAACACCTTCATTGGTGAGAGGCTATGCATGATGAATTCCATGCCCTATTGAAGAATTCGACATGGTCTCTGGTTTCTCCGTCACCACATCTTAATGTTGTCGGATCCAAGTGGGTCTTTCGGATCAAGAAAAAGGCCAATGGCACTATCAAGCGATATAAAACTCGTCTTGTTGCAAAAGGATACTATCAATAGGAAGGACTTGACTACACAGAAACATTTAGTCCTATTGTGAAACCAACGATTGTGGACACAGTTTTATCAATTGCAACAGTACGAGGTTACCGGATTCACCAACTGATGTCAGTATTGCCTTCCTCCATGGTACTCTTCATGAATATGTCTACATGAACCAACCACAGGGGTTTAAGGATCTAGAATGAACAAATTATACTTGCAAACTTCATAAATCACTATATGGCTTAAAACGGGCTCTAGGGCTTGGTTTCAACAGCTGAGTTCATTTTTTGTCACGTTGGGTTTCGAAGGCTAAAAATCTGATACCTCCCTATTTATCTCCAAGATTGGTGATCAGTCTTTGTATCTCTTGGTCTATGTCAATGATATCATCCTCAGAGGTTCTAATTCTGCTATGGTGCAAAATATCATTCATGCTCTCAGTAATGAATTTGTTGTTCGTGACTCAGGGCCTCTCCATTATTTTTTAGGTGTGGAAGTACTTCATCAACCAAGTAGGATCCTCTTTAGCAAGCATAAATATTTCACTGAGTTGTTACAGAAAACTGGCATGGATGGGGCCAAACAGGCTTCAACACCCATGGCCACCTCTACACGGCTTTCTCAATTTCGGAGTCAACCTCTACTGGATCCTATTATGTATCACAGACTTTTGGTGCATTAAAGTATGCAACCTTGACTTGGCCAGATTTATCCTATGCTATCAACAAGGTGTGCCAGTTCCTTCATGCACCAAACGAAGACCATTGGCAAGCCATCAAACGGATCCTACGTTATCTTAAGGCTATAGTAAACTAGAGACTGTTGATTTTGAAATCCACCTCTCTTCAGTTGAGTGCCTTTTTTTATACGAATTGGGCTGGTTGTGTCGATGAACGCAAATCAACCTGTCACAACCGATTCTAAAAACTGGGCATGATATCTAGTCTACCAACAAGACAAACCGAATACTTTTAACGATTGACAACCACGGTGATCTACCATTACCAACCCCATAGTGTACACGAACAATATCCACAAGACCAATAATAGGAAAAATTAGAGTTATCATAGCGGAAGCATAATAATGGTAACAGATGCCGTCTACTGATAACATATCATAATTAAGTTCATTATGTCTTTGTAAGCACCCCATTTTTGCCATCCCTAGTTGAACAAAGTCTTACTGGAGTGTAAACAGCAAAGTGGGAGTGGTGAGAGAAAGTTTGGAAAAGTACAAGGGAGGCGAGTGAAACTCTCTCAAAAATGATAATCGATCAGTCTCGGCATGCTCTCTATAGTGTTTTGAGAAGAGCTAAGATGATCCCCAGTGTCTACAAGCTTAAGTGAAACCATACGGCAAGTTGGGGAATCTCAATGCAAGGTTTAAATTTTTGGCTGCGACTTGAACACGATTTCGGTGAGCTCCACAATAAGGAAATGGGTTGCAACCTGCATGGATGCGTAGGTCTTGGAAATACCTTTGAAATGAGACCAGAATCGCTCAATTCTGATGTCAAATGGAGAAGAAATGACGATTTTAATCTGAGAATAAGAATAAGGGTATTTTCTGAAGATTAATAATATCCAGGGGCTTGCATGCAAATTATCGTATGTTTAATTATTTAAACTTCATCTTCTCATATCTCGCTCATCTGTTGTCCAAATAAAGTGATTCCAATGCCATTATTCCTCTTTTTTGTGCTCTACAAAATAGACGTGGAAAATTTGGAGCAGAGGTCCCCGAGGGATCCCCTGTAAAGTCGCAAGTCGATATGCCCGCTTAAACTTCAATTCATCATAATTTTATTATCCAACATCCAAATCAGGTGATTCAAACTCCAGTATTTCTCATTTTTAGTGTTCCACAAAGTGAACGTAGAAAATTTGGGATAGAGGTTGTCAAAGATTCCATGTAGAATGGTAACAGAAATGGTCCATGAAATGATAGAGAGAGAAAACCAATCTTGGCACACCCAACTCAACCCACACTGGACCAGATCAGTTCAGACCTGACCAGTCCAGATTGACCTAGCTTGAACCAACCAGGCCATACCAATTCAGCCTGTAGGCTCATGTACATATATATATATATATATATACATATATATTTATATTAGGTGTTATATATATTCTAAATATTATATATTATATTATATATATCATACGATATATATAATTATATATATTACATATAGTCTATTTCGGTTTTGAAGGAAGTAGAAAGAGAGAGACAAGGCTGTAGTGGGCTGGCCAAAAATCAATTTTTTTGGAATGCATGGGATGCTTAGGTGTCGGCTCTAGAATAAGTTAGGAAAGAAAAGAGAGCCAAAATTTATGAGAGTAAAGAGGAACAGGGAGGAAAAAGAAAATGGAAAGAAAAAAAAAAAGGAAGGAGAAGAGGGTGGTTTCTCAAGAGAGAGAGAAAAGGGGAGAAGCCAAGATAAAAAAAAGAAACTAGGAAAGAAAATAAAAGGAAAAGGAAAGAAAAAAGGAAAGAAAATAAAAGGAAAAGGAAAGAGAAAAAAGGCAAAAGGAAAGAAGAAAAAAGGAGGGAAAAAAAAAAGAAAGAAGGCAGAATGTGAGGGGAGAAAAAAAAAACTCAAAAAAACTCAAAAAAAGGAAAAGCATAGGTGGACTCCAAAAGGGAAGAAGAAAAAAGGAAAAGAAAAAAAAAAGGAAAGAGAGAGAGGGAGAGAGAGAGTCTAAGAGAAGAAGAGAAGAAGTGAGTAAGAAATAGAGAAGAAGAGAAGAAGAAATAGAGAAGAAGAGAAGAAGAAATAGATAAAGAAAAGAAGAGAAGGAAGAAAGAGAAGCTAAGAGAGAAGGAAGTCTTTGCAAAGAGGTAAGTCCAATCTCTATTATTATTTTCTAGTACATACCTGCAATTTATGGCCCCTCACCCATTGCTATAACCAAAACTTTGGTTTTGATATGATTCCATGATGCTAACATGTCGAAAATTGCTTGAATATACCTATTTTTGATAAATCATGATTAGAGATGTTATATTGCATGCATGTGGATGCTATAATGCCCATATTTGATATTTTTTATGCATTAGAATATGTTTAAAGTACTCAATGGAGAAAAATTGAATGTCATATGATGATTTTTGAGTATTTTAATGTTTTTCACAAGGTGGATTTCAGATCTAAAAATTTCAGAACTAAAATTCGATTTTGGGACATGCATCTCATATTGATTTTTGATGAATTTTGGGCCCAAAATTTTATGAGATACTCATACATAAGTTAGAAAGTTTCCCTACAAATTTTGACTCTTTTGGAGTTGAGAAAGTTGAAATAAAAAAACCCCAATTATGCTACTATCCTTCTCGGGTACAGTGCAAACCCTCATCAGAAAAGCTCTAAAAAGGAATTTACGGCCATAATTTGATAATCCTTCCTTCAGAGAAAGTGATAGATATGAAGTCATGAAAATTTTTACACTAAATTTGGATTTTTTTGATTTTTTTATAGATTTCATATGATTTTTGAAGTGCACCATGTCTGTTTTAGGGTCAGTTAGAACACACTGAATTGCATGACTATGATGTGATGTTTAAGCCTTGAGGATCTTTCTGTTTGTATAATATTTTTTTAATGAAGTGTTAGATCTATCATTTAGCTACATGTCCATATTTCCGAATTCTATTTTCAATGAATGATTGATTTTATACTGAATTTATGGTGCTGCTGCTCAGAATCTGGAACAGAGTTGACCAGTGCACATGTCTACACTTGTGGTGCATATTCGACCCATTTTGGTTCCCTTTTAGGATTTCCTTTCTTGAGACAAAATCTAGGTCTCTGAGTCCTCTTTCAGAGGATGTATTTTGAGCTTAATTTGAATATGTATGAAGCCCCATATGCATGTTTTGGAAAAGGTCCACAGAATCTATTGATTACAGTAAAAATCATAAAAAAAATTCATGCATAAGTGTTCTGTAGAGACCTGTTTAGACATCACTTCTTTAAGAAAAAGGTAGCCACATGAGTCTGAAAGACAACCAAGATAACAGATAATTTTTTACATGATTGAAGAATATCTTATGATTATTTTCCCATGACTAGTTTGAATCTGAAAATCAGTCTGACCAGTTTTCATAGTCTGACCTTGTAAGCATGATTTAAACCGTTATATTTCCATCATATTGTGCCTTAGAAGAATTTGAGCCGTTAGATCTTGATCATGAGCATCTTATTCGAATATGAACCATTAGATCTTGATCATGAGCATCTTATTTGAATCTATACCATTGGATTGTCTTGATGATTGATTTGAATGGATAGATTATCCTTTTTGAGTGATTTAATTGAATTTGAACGGTTGGATTGACCTCATGGTTGTTATAATTGAATATGAACCATTGATCAAATATGATCTTGATCACATTGATGATGATCGATTACATCAAATCTGAGTAGTCGATCAAATATGATCTTGGTCACATTGTTGATGATCGATGCTTGATCAATGCTCTCACATGTTTGTTGCTATATTTGAGATAATATTGTTGTTACTTGCCATATTTGAATGATATTTATTATTGGTAATTATTTAATTTCTGCAACACCCTAGTCGAACCGCCATATCTATATACCTAGAAGACATATTAGGTGTGGGGACGTGCAAGTAGACGCCTACATTCATGGGATGGATAAGAATGAAAATGATAAATTTTAATCAAAAGATATGAAGCCTAGCCCAACAAATTCCAAATTAGGGTTTTAGGTCCCTACCATCAACTCATCTCTCCTAGGGTACAGAGAACTAGATAGGTGTGATGTGAATTGAACATAGAGCATTTAGGTTCCACACCTTGATCTTGAATGAATAAATGAATGAATTGAATCCGCATTCTGAACTACGAGGATCCTAATTCTTAGCAGCACCCTAAGATACGTAGGTAGTTTGGAAAGATTCCCAAACACGGATTCACATCTTTGCTCCTTGAGAGTATCAAGCCTTTTGCTCCTTGAGAGTATTAAACCCTTTACTCCTTGAGAATAGTAAACCCCTTGCTCTTTGAGAGTATGTTCCTTGAGAGTATTAAACCCTTTGCTCCTTGAGAGTATCAAGCCTTTTTTTCCTTGAGAGTATTAAACCCCTTGCTCCTTGAGAGTATAAATTCCTTTGCTCCTTGAGAGTATTAAGACCCTTTGCTTCTTGAGAGTATCAAACCCCTTGCTCCTTCAGAGTATTAAACCCTTTGCTCTTTGAGAGTATTTACCCCTTTGCTTCTTGAGAGTAGACTTATCATATGCTCCTTGAGAGTATTTGTCCATCTTTGCTCCCTGAGAGTATTAACCCATCAAATAATGAACTACGTTGTACCTGATTTTCAGGACCTCTGAAATACGTAGGCAATTTGGACGACCTCTCCAAGTATGGTACCACATTTTAAAATCCTTAGGTCCTCCATATCCATATCCATATCATATCCATATCCATATTTACTTTAATCCACATAGGCTATCTCTATATTCAACCTCAATCATTATCTAGCATAAACTTCAACTTGAACAATTGAATCTAAGAAAGCTTAAACATAAACCACATCCATAAACCTTAATCACATTCCATTCGAACTACGTTATGGACTTGATTTCTACGATTAGAATACGTAGGCAATTTGAGATGTCTAGGACGTCTCCGATTCAGTCCATTACCGAATCATTTTTGGTTTGGTTCATTGTATATTACTTTGCTTGTTTATTTATTTCGAGAACATGTTTGGTTGAACCTAGGTTAGAAGAACATAGCAACTTAGCATAGGATCCCCCATGAGCCCTAATCATCATCCATTGACTATGAATAGTCAGAACCATAGAGTCTAAGGAAAGTAGAATCAAATAGGAGGCCGATTTTCGTATTGGATAGCTTTGGGTGCCTAACACCTTCCCAAACTGTACCTTGAATGCTTACTTGTTCTCTGATAGACCAAAGCCAATATATTAGGTCCAATGAGTCAATAGAAATTTTTTCTTATGATGAGACTATATTTTTATAGGTCATAGACCTTAAACTAGGTGACAACTCCAAATCATTTTTTTCCATCCATCAGAGATGGGTGGAAGAGACACCTATTTTGTCCTCACAGTGGCGACTCCGCTGGGGATTCTATGTTAGACTCTAGATTTTACTTTCCTTATATTGATTGATTGACATTGGATGCTAGATCTAGGGCTACTATTTATTTATGTTTGTACTTATTGTCTTGGGGGGTATGGGTTCAGTCACACGTCGTGCCGTTAGTCGACCCGAGTCCTCATGCAGATGGGATCACCCATTAGATGAAAAACATAATCTTGACATGTACCTTGTAAAAGTCTCTACTGATGAGGGTCTCTGACGATTGTTTCTTGGGTCCACCCGGAAGGCGTCATACTACTCTAAGTCTTGACATTTTACAAAATGGTATATCAAAAGGAATCGAGGGGCCCATGATTCACCGTGTAGATGGGATAGGCCACTCCTCCTCGTCAAGGTAGCCTTGCCAGTCCTAACCCAGTTTGAGCCACATGTTTGTTATTTTTGGTCTATCCCTGAACCAACATGGTAAAACCCGTTCAATCACGACATCCATGCCAGTGACGTAAAAGTTCTGCCCATTTTTTACTCTCGATTGGTTGACATGTTAGAATCCATACGATGAGCATCTTGAACTCTCACTTAATGGGAGCAAGAGAAATGTATAAACTTGTTCCACATCATAGTGAACGGACACTGTACACTCTCTATCAATGAACTCAGAATGTCGGATCCATCATTGTTAACACATCGGCTTTAAACATGAGCAGAAATTCCTGTCACGACATAGGTATTGAGATCAAGCTGTTATTTATCGGTTTGTTCAGGCATGAACCGTTTTTGCTAACAATCCCATATGAAAGCTATGAATGAGTATCTCCGTTTTAATTTCTTTGAATTTGGTGAATCAAGTGGACGAACCTTGTTGCCTAATGAACCGTTTGGGTCATGACACGCAAGACTAATCACAAGGTTATGTCATAGCAATTAAATTGACCCAAATAATGTTTGTTCAAAGGGTTTCATAAGGGGGCTAACATTTGTATGGTTGAGTCAGCCTATATATGTATGTGACTTCTTTCTGTCCCCATGACTCCATGTTCCTAATATGTGTCCTTCGGTCCTTTTCCTATACTGTTAAAGAGAGTTGAGTTGAACCTATAATATTGTCTATCCTTTGAGCAAGATACTTTCTTTCTAGGAAACTGACTAGGACTTCTATCAACCAATGGGTAAGGTACCTTATAATCAAAAGTATGATTAGGATCACATCTCAAAGACAATATCATCATCTGGTCAAACATCTAAAAGGTCAACAATGGTCATAAATGGAAACCTTGAGTAACAACCAAGTTCTAGATAGGATAGGACAACTTGATTACAGAATTCTATCAATATCCTAGGGAATCTGATTCAATCTAGGATTTTGATTCAGGCAAGGACAAATACCAATTTCTGAGAAAATACTTGGATGGTACTTGAGTGAATACTTCCAAGCCGGTTTGACCATTATATTTGGTTCGTATTCTGGTTCATGTTGAAATCTAGTCCTATGATGGTTCAACTGTCACATCTGGTTCATGTCATGTTCATGTTGGAACTAAAGAAAAATCTAGTCCTAGGATGGTTCAACTGTCACATCTGGTTCATGTCGGGTTCATGTTGAAACTAAAGAAAGATCCAATCTTAGGCCGATTCAATCTTCATATCTGGTTTGTGTTCTGGTTCGTATCAAAATTTGAAAGAGTTCCACCCCTCAATGCTCAATGCCATGATCTAGCCTTAGACCAATTTAATAGTCACATCTGGTTCATGTTCTGAGTTGTATCAAAATCAAAGAGAGCTCAATTTCATCTGAATTCAGTGTCGATGTTTTAGCCATAAGTTCATCCAACTGTTGCCTCCAGTTCATGTTCCGGTTTATGCTATGATTGAGGAAAAATATCATTTATTTGAGCTTAATGTCAATGTTTATTCCTAAGCTGATCAACCGTTACCTTTGGTTTAAGCCATAATTGAGAAAAGTTAGACCCATCTGGACCTAATGCCCTGATTTATCCCTAAGCCAGTTTAATCATCACCTCGGGTTTATGTTCTGGTTTGATTTGAAATTGAGGGAAAGCCCTTCATCCAATTTCCATCTCTTGGTTTGTCTCTACCAATCAAAACCTGATGCTGCAAAAATGATTTGACCATCTAGAGTGAAAACTGAAGGGTTGTTGTGTTTATAGTCATGCTGTCGGCCAATCTTTATTGAACATTTGAGCCTTGACAATATTCCACCTATCCATGGCAACTGGGTCTTGTTTGACTAATGGAGTCAGTCCTAAATTCTCAAGAATCCAAAACTCTTGTCTTCCACCATTACCTGAACTGTGGAAAACTGACAAAGAATTTTGAAAAGCCCAAACTGGGGTATGAAATAAAGTAATTTTAAACCCAAACTTGATTGGCCCAGGGTTGAGCCTTCATGAACCCCAAGAAGGGGTATATACCATAACGATGCTAGACCTAAATAGGAGTGGTCCAATGATGAACCTCAATGAACCCCAAGCTGGGGTATGAATCCTAAGGACTTTGGATCCAAATAGGAGCAGCCAAAAGATGAACTTTAAAGAATCCAAACTGGGGTATGAAGCAAATTGATTTAGAACCCAAATAAGAGGGGTCTAATGATGAATCTTAGTCCAAACTGGGGTATAGACCAAGATGGTAACGGGCCAAGCCAATAATGAACTTCAATGGAGCCCAGGCTGGGACAAACCAAGATTAAAACCTAATGGAGACGTAATGGACCAAAGCTAGGGTAGACCAGGATCATAATGGAACAACCCGATGTTGGACAGCAATGAACCCCAAACTAGGGTATGACCTAGAAGCATATTGAACCTAAGCTGTGTGCAACTCAAGATTGAATCTCAAGGAAATCTAAATTATGGGACAACCAAGGCTGAAAGTTAATAAATCCCATATTGGGGTATGAACCTGAATGACCTTGAACTTAAATTGGGATAAATCATAATGCCAGGCATCAAACACCTATTGGCAGGAGGCGTCATGAACCTTACTAGAGTAGGTTTAAATGGGGATTTAGTCCCACAATGAATCATAGGGTGTCACTGAAGATGTTTGTAATCAATTGAAGTCGTTGGATGCATTATTTTTATCTTTACTTGTGGTTATCAGTATCTGATAGGTTGTCTATGTCTAGGCCCGAGTCTGATAGGTTTGTAAACAAATCCAGTCCATTCATGCTCTGTCAAGTAAAAAAAAAAAAATCATCCCATTTGGGACTTCTGTTGCTGTGCTTGGTTTCTTTCCAATACATTTCTTTCCAGTTTGGAATTCTTCCCCTTCCATGTGCGTAGTTAATTCTTACTTTGGAGACGATGTGGATGATAAGCTGTCACCCAAACTTCTACGCCACCAACTACTTGAGGAAAAAAAAGTCCAACTCGTCTATGGATGTCTTCGAAATGATCGATCCGATTATACAGGAGTACAACATTGGTAGGATTGAGACGCCTTGAAGATCAATAATGCTTTAAAGCCACATCATTGAAAAAAAATATTAGAAGGATAGAATAAGGGATGTGTACTCAGATTCTCAGACCCATACACATGTCTTTTCCCATATCATTAAGAAGGAGGAATAATGTCAATGAACCAAAAGATTACGGTCATTCTTCAGAAGAGATCATATGGATATGCCATCCAGGCAGGCATTGATATTTACTGAGCAGATATAGATGTTTTTGAGCATGCTACAAATGACAATCAGAGTGACATAGCCAAATGGATAAGTGCTGATGGAGTTGATAGATTACTATACCACAAGAGTTGGCAAGAAAGCAGAATATTGATTGAGGTACAGCTGTGCTTTATATTTTACCAAATAAAGACAGCACCTCTAGTCGACATAGAAATATCACTTCCAAGAACTTTCATAGGCCAACAACTTTTAGAAGCAGAAACCTAGAGTGAAGAGTACCAGTTTGAAGCCAATCATGATCACATGAAGCATTGCCATGTATAGCTTCCAGAAAATAATAATAATAATAAATAAAAAAAATAAAAATAAAAAAAAGGGGAAGCTATACAAGAAATAATAATGTTGGATGGAATTTCCCAACGAAAGCCAGCAGAGAGTTCAGTTGTTTATTGCATCTCTTGGCATTCTATTTTATGAAAGCTTAATTGGTAGAGAGCTGGTTCGTTTGTCATGCTTCAACAAAGTCACATTTTCAAAGCTTGATGGAAACTCATCTGATTGTGGTACATTGACAGAATATGAAGGCAAGTTTGATCGTTGTCGCCTTTCATAGACGTAAGTTGGATTGGACTTTCAATTTTGGTCACTACATCCTGCCTTTACAGGGGATAGTCTCATCACCTCATCATTATTAGAGTATAATTTTAGATTGGCAATAGACTCTTCCTCCCGTCCATAAATCCGACGGTTTTTTCATAGAGTCTCCATTACGAGCCCTTCATTGATCAATCAAAATTTCACGACATTGCCTCTTGTGAGCATGTCAGTTCCTAATGCATAAAATTATTCATTAAACTGGAGTTGTCACACCCCAATTCTGTACTAACCAAAATGGTGTGATGAACCGTCTATGATCCAACAGTTCAACCAGGATCTCGAATAGGTTGTATCCTTTTACTTAAACCATACACATCCACAACCATAATCAGAGTAAATAAACAATAGCGAAATTCTTTAATATTAATGAACTGAGTATCTAACAGTGATATCATAAATAAAGTATCCAATTATCTCAAATAACTGAAGACATAAAATAAAATAAATTAATCAATTATATGTTCTGAATAATCCGACAATTAAATCTAATCAAAGACGCATGAGTTGCACTCGCACGATGAATCATGAGACTCCATCATAGCTTCTACATCCATCGTCGCAACATTTCAGTACATCAGAGCACTCATATAATCTTCTACGATAGCACCTACATTATCAACTAAATATATTCGACGTCAAAAAGGTGAGCACACATCATGGCTTAGTGAGCAAACAAAACAATGCAACAAATATATGTATGCATTCAATTCATATCTTTGGTCTGATTCTAAGTTTGCAATGTGCAATAGAAAGGATTGGTGGCCGCCGCACCTCTATATACAAGTGTGTGAAGCCACCCAATGGATCAAACACCATTGCCATCCCACATGCACCCATCATGGAATAGAGATAGAGCTAAACTGCCTGGATCAAACACCGCATGGCACTTCCCCTGATGCCCTACCCATACCAACACGTAAGCCCCTATTGGCGAGGGCTTGCAAACTGGGCTCGCAACTAACCAGTCCTAATGTCAAACAGTGTATCCAAGGCCTCACCCTAGCATCCCTCAATACGTCCATAGAGATAAAGCTAAGGCCCCCCAGCAGAGTCAGAGACTACACGATCCGAGACCACCTCCCTTGATGCCCTACGACGTAATAGTTCTGCTAAGGTAATGGCGATACGATGATGTTAGTGGACAAGACTTGAGTAGAGATAGAGCTAGAGTCTGGTGACCAGGATGAACCACAGTGTCACGTCCTCCCCCTGATGCTCCACTTGCATCAAGCACACTAACCACATACATACATTCACATGCCTATTCCCAGCATCATCATCATCATCATGTTATAAATAAACTGAATTAAATATGCATAAACAGTACTAACATGAATATTGGATGACATGTGAAATGCACAATACATGTATACAAGCATGGAATCATTCATGGCATTGGACTCAATAAATAAATAAAAATTTATTATTAACCAATTAGTTTAGGTCTTGTTCCCTCACCTTTGGTCGATAATAGATCCTCGTTCAAGCTTCGTAATTCACTCTTAGACTACTTGGAAACCAAACAAATTTGTAGATTTTGAATTAGAACTAATTCCCACGAATTTAGACTAACAGAACTAAGGGGTCGCAAGTGTGGCAGCACCTGTGGTCTCAGTTTCTGTGACCACAGGCTGTGTGGTTACATATCCTACGACCACACATGTGACAACACCGTCCCTGAAAACTTCCCGAGGGCATGTGGTCGGACATGTGTGTCTCGTGTGGTCGCACATCATGCGACCACACGTGCGACCACACGTGTGATGGTCAACTTTTCATCCTTAACTTCATTCCTTCATGTTTGGATCCCTTGGCTTATCATCATGGTCCTTCCTACGATTGTTCTATGGCTAGAACTAGTATTTTATACAGAATCCATTGTCCACATAATTTTCTTCCATGGATTCACTTAGAATTTATCTACGGATTGATGATTTGGGTTTCACCTAAATCCTATCTCTTTCATGAACTATTCTAGGCTCTCAATTTAACATGGAAAATGTTTTCATACCTTAAGCTTGTTGAAGATTCAAAGTTTTCTCTGAATTTTCTTCCTCCTTAGTCTTCCTCTTCAATTCTCATTCTCTTTCTTCTCTCCTCTTTCTCTCACTTTCAGTTTGAGTTCTAAAAGGGTGAAAGAGGCTAAGGGAGGTCCTATTTATAAAGAAAAATCCTCCATAATAAGCCCTACTGAGTTTAGGAAAGAACCCCCTTCGGATTAGGAAGGTTTCCTAATTTCAGTTTTTGACTGGTTTTGTGTGGTCGAAGGTGGGGTCGCAGAATCCATCGACCACACCTTTTGAAATGTGCGACCGCATGACCAAAATTCATGTGGTTGCACTATTTTGAGGTGTGGTCGGTCACACCTATTTAGGTATGCGACCACACGCTCATAATTGACTGTTTTTGGGTTGATTTCATACCTGATCTTGTGGTTTCTTCATGCACTTGGTCCACTTGGCTCGACCATGATAGGAAGACCTGATACAAGGTGGTAAGACCGGTTAGTTCGATACGGATCATACAACTCCCCCCTCTTATTAGAAATTTCATCCTCGAAATTTGCACATACCTTCTGAGTCGAAAAGGTGAGGATATTACTTTCGCATAGCATTTTCTTCTTCCCATGTGATCTCTTCTATATCTTGGCTCCTCCAAGTAACCTTAACATAATAAATGTCATGGTTGCGTAGACGTTGATCCTTTCAGCTGGTGATTTCAGTTGGTGCTACTTCGAATGTCAAATCATCAGTTAGACCCGATGGATCAGCTGTTATAACGTGTGTTGGATCTCTGACGTACTTCTTCAATAATGAGATATGAAATACATCATGCACACTTGACATAGATGGGGGTAGTGCTAACTGATATGCCACTTTCCCACTTTTAGCGAAAATCTCATATGGCCTGACATATCTTGGACTTAGCTTCCCTTTCTGTCTGAATCATTTTAAGCCTTACATAGGTGATACTTTCAAGAATACCTTATCACCTATAACAAATTCAATGTCTCGACGTTGGATGTCTACATACTGTTTCTGCCAGTTCTAAGTTGTTCTAACTCTTTCCTTGATAATGTCGACTACTCGACAAGTCTCTTTAACAAATTCTGGTCCAATAATACTCCGTTCACCAACTTCATTCCAAAATAAAGGAGTTCGACACTTCCTACCATATTTATAGGGTGACATCTGTATAGTAGCCTGATAATTGTTGTTATAGGCGAACTCAATCAATGATAGTTTCTCATCCCATGATCCCTTAAAATAAATAACACAGGCTCGAAGCATGTATTCTAAAATCTGAATGGTACACTCCGACTGTCCATCTGTCTAAGGATGGAATGCAGTACTGAATTTCAACGTTGTACTCTTAGCCTTCTATAATCCTTCCCAAAACTTTGAGGTAAAGCGTGGGTCTCTATCGGGCACAATGCTTTCAGGTACACCATGTAATCTGAAAATATTATCCACATATTGCTTGGCTAACCTCTCTAGGGTATACTGTGGTCGTATAGCTATGAAGCGAGCTGTCTTAGTCAAACGATCTACAATCACCCAGACCGTGTCAACTACTCGGGGAGTCAATGGTAATCCGGTGACGAAGTCCATAGTGATGCAGTCCCATTTCCATGCTGGTTCTAGCAGTGGCTGCAACAATCCTGCAGATCTTTACCGTTCAGCCTTTACCCTCTGACAATTTAGGCATTGAGACATAAATTTAGCTACATCTGCTTTCATTCCTCTCCACCAATATAATTTCTTCAAATCATGATACATCTTTGTACTTCCAGGATGTACCGAATAAGCGGTGGTGTGAGCTTCCTTCATTAGTCTGTGTCTAATGTCCAAGTTTTCAGTTTCAGGAACACATACGAACACATACTCTTCCTTTGTACTTCAGTACCTTTTCAACGTCCAAGGTGAACTCAGGAATAGTCCTACCTTTTTCGATGTCTACTTGCACCATTCTCAGATAAGGGTCTGATTTAATAGCAACTTTCACTTCATCTAATATATCAGGTGCAATCTTCAATGTTGTAAACATATTTGAAAACCGATGAATAAACCCTTGGTTGGTTGATCCACCCAGTGCATCTATCATGAACTGCTCATTACCATGATTGAATACTTTTCCTGTAACACACATTGTCGCAGTCGTGTTAACCTCTCCTTGGGATTTTATCACTGTTTTTCTGATTAGCGCATCAGCAACTACATTAGCCTTCCCTGGATGATACTGGATATCGCAATCATAGTCATTCAATAATTCCAGCCATCTTCTATGTCTCATGTTCAACTCCTTCTAATTAAAAAGATAAGTGAGACTTGTGATCTGACTTAATCTGAAATTTCATTCCATACATATAATGTCTCCATATCTTGACAGCATGTACTACGGCTGCTAATTCCAAGTCATGAGTGGGATAGTTCTTTTCATGTGTCTTTAGTTGTCTTGAGGCATACGCAACTACTTGTTCTCCTTGCATAAGAACACATCCTAAACCCAACCCAGACGCATCAGTGGACAAGGTAAATGGTTGTCCTGGAATAGGAATAGTCAAGATGGGAGCAGATATCAATCTAGCTTTCAATGTTTAAAAACCTTCTTCACATTTATCGGTCCAAACAAACTTTTCTCATTTCTTAGTCAAACTGGTGAGAGGTACGGTGATTTTAGAGTAATCTTCCACGAATCGTCGGTAATACCCAGCTAGACCTAGGAAACTTCTGATTTCTGCAACACTCTTAGGTGCTTCCCGTTTCACAATCGCTTCAATTTTGCTAGGATCCACTTTAATTCCTTTAGCAGATACAACATGGCCAAAGAAAGCGACCTCATCCAGCCAAAACTCATACTTTGTAAATTTGGCGTAAAGCTTCTCTTTTCTTAGTCACTGCAGAGCGGCTGTTAGATTCATGACATGAGTTTCCTTGTCCTTGGAGTAAACCAATATATCATCAATAAACACAATGACTAACGTATCCAACATATCATGGAATACCAGATTCATGAGTTCCATAAAAGTTACGGGTGCGTTAGTCAATCCAAAAGACATGACTAAAAATTCATAATGTCCATATCTTGTTCTAAATGCCATCTTCGAAATATTACCTCCTTAATCTTCAGCTGACGGTATCCTAACCGAAGATCAATCTTGGAGAACACCTTGGCACCTTGCAACTGATCGAACAAGTCATCGATCCGAGGCAATGGGTACCGTTTCTTGATTGTAAGCTTATTCAATTTTCGATAGTCTATATACAGTCGAACGCTACCATCTTTCTTCTTTACAAACAATATCGGCGCTCCCCAAGGTGATATGCTGGGTCTTATGTAGTCCTTGTCTAGTAATTCTTGTAACTGTACCTTTAGCTTCAGTTCAGTAGGAGCCATTCGATAGGGTGCTTTAGATACTGGTGCAGCTTCGGGTATCAGATCTATAACGAACTCTGTCGCTAAGGAAATACATCTACAAAGTCATGCACAACATCAATATTCTCCATTCATGGTGCTTCCTTGGTGAGATCAACCATGGATACTAAATACCCAACTCCTCCTTTATCGAGGCATTTTCTAGCCTTTAATGCAGAGAGGATGATTTTTCGCCTATGGGAAAGTTTGGTTCCCACAAAACTAAACTCTGCTCCTTCCTTGTCTTCAAATGTCAGTTTCTTTTTTGCACATAATAGGTTTATACAATGACGAGCTAACCAATCCATTCCCAAGATAACGTCAAAGTCTGTCATCTCAAGTTGAATTAAGGTTGCAACCAAAATCTTCTCGTCGATAAGAACTGGATATGGTCCATAACCTTTTTCGAGTTCCACTTTTAATCCCATAGGCGGTCGTACAAGCAATTTGTAGTCTAAAATTCTGATGGGTAGATTTAACTTCTTTCCAAATGACACAGATATAAAAGAATGAGTAGCTCCAAAATCAAAGAGTATTCTGGCGGGTATGCCGTTAATAGGTACGATACCTCTGATTTGTTCTAATTTAGTCTACATGCTCACACAAGGTAATACAAATGAAAGGTTCAAGTCATACCTATAACCACATCAGGAGATGCAGCAGCATCCTCAGATGTAACTGCATAAACCTTTCCTTGTTGTAGCTGCTTCCTGGGCTTAGGACACTCCCTTGAATAATGTCCCATTTGATTACAGTTATAGTATTTTACTCCATTGTTTTGCTTCTGTTGAGGTTGGTCTGTTGGAGTAGTCTTGGCTGCAGCATTAAAGCTTTGAGTACGGAAGGGTTTAAATGTCTTTGTGTTCCCTTCGTTATAAGAATTTCCATTCGACCTTTTGATACCACTATTCTGAGCAAAGTAGCTCTCCCTCTGGCTCAATTCTAGTACTCGAGCAATCTGTACTGCTTCATTATAACTTTCTTTTCTAGCCCCAAAACATGTTCCCGAATGCTTTCCCTAAGTCCCATTATGAACCTTCGGGTTTTAGTATTTTCCTCCTGCATGCTATTGGGTGCAAAGAAAAACATCTCTTCATAACACTGTTGAAATGCATCCACAGTCATCTGTCGAAATGAAGAAAGAGAGTTCATGAGTTTGTATCAGGGACAAATGACATACATACATTCACGCCTGGATGACACACATACATTCACATGCCTATTCCTAGCATCATCATCATCATCATGTTATAAATAAACTGAATTAAACATGCATGAACAGTACTAACAGAAATATTGGATGACATGTGAAATGCACAATACACGCATACAAGCATGGAATCATTCATGGCATTGTACTTAATAAATAAAAAAATAGTTTATTATTAGCCAATTAGTTTAGGTCTTGTTCTCTCACATTTAGTTGATAATAGATCCTCGTTTAAGCTTTATAATTTACTCTTAGACCACTAAGAAACCTAACAAATTTTTGGATTTCAAATTAGAACTAACTCCCATGAATTTTGACTAACAGAACTGAGGGGTCGTAGGTGTGGCAGCACCTGTGGTCTCAGTTTCTACGACCACAGGGTGTGTGGTCATAGGGTGTGGTCGCATATCCTGCGACCACACGTGTGACCACACCCTCCCTGGAAACTTTCCAAGGGCATGTGGTCGGACATGTGTGTCTCGTGTGGTCGCACATCATGCGACCACACGAGCGACCACACGTGTGTGGTCAACTTTTCATCCTCAAATTCATTCCTTCATGTTTGGATCCCTTGGCTTATCATCATGGTCCTTCCTACGATTGTTCTATGGCTCAGAACTAGTATTTTATACAGAATCCATTGTCCACATAATTTTCTTCCATGGATTCACTTAGAATTTATCTACAGATTGATGATTTGGGTTTCACCTAAATCCTATCTCTTTCATGCACTATTCTAGGCTCTCAATTTAACATGGAAAATGTTTTCATACCTTAAGCTTGTTGAGGATTCAGAGTTTTCTCTGAATTTTCTTCATCCTTAGTCTTCCTCTTCAATTCTACTTCTCTTTCTTCTCTCTTCTTTCTCCCACTTTCAGTTTGAGTTCTAAAAGGGTGAAAGAGGCTAAGGGACGTCTTATTTATAGAGGAAAACCCTCCATAATAAGCCTTACTGGGTTTAGGAAAGAACCCCCTTCGGATTAGGAAGGTTTCCTAATTTGGATTTCTGACTGGGTTCATGTGGTTGGAGGTGGGGTCACAGAATTCGTCGACCACACCTTCTGAAATGTGCGACCACACGACCAAAATTCATGTGGTTGCATTATTTTGAGGTGTGGTCGGTCACACCTGTTTAGGTATGCGACCACACGCTCATAATTGACTGTTTTTGGGTTAAATTTCATACTTGATCTTGTGGTTTCTTCATGCACTTGGTCCACTTGGCTCGACCATGATAGGAAGACCTGATACAAGGTGGTAAGACAGGTTAGTTCGATACGGGTCTTGCAGGAATGCCCGTCTATCATTCATTAATTCAATGACGTCCAAGGATTCCGATAGTCCATTTTTGGAAAGCCAATAAAGTGGTATCTCTTCAGCGGGATAAATCATTCTACATAAATAACCAAACACTCTTCCAATGGTAGACCCATATGGATAGTTTCTTATCAGTCTATTTGGATCTTCATTATCATATTTTTCTATGGACTTAGAGGTTTTCGGCCCAAACATGGTTACAACTGATTCGGTGTCTTGATACAGCTTTTAGAAACGAATTCTTTATCTAAGTTGCTCCAAGAGGGAAAGAGCTATTTGGTGTTGTACCATGATTTGGGATGGGATTCCATCCCTTTAAGATTGTCTTTAGTGATTACTCGAGATTAGCCTACCTGTCAATAGATGCAGATGCCGATTTAAAGACTGGGGTGTAAGACCCACACTCTACTAACTTGGTCTAACCGTGTCGTGCCAGGTCTTCCCATCATTCCTGGACCAAGTGGACTGAGCGTGTGAAGATAGATCACAAACTAGGTATGAGAATTGAGTTAAAAATACTAAAAACATACCTAAGGTTGCATACCTGGGTAGGTATGGTCGACCATAAGGAAATGAACAAAAATATCAAATCTAGAACCCTACGATCGATGATTTCGGCCCTACGGTCAGCGGTTTATGCCACCGTATGATCGACCGTGAGATCCCAGATCAGACTCTGAGTTTTGGAAACTTTTCTAAATTAAGGGATTGCTTTCCTAATTGAAAGAGGACTCTATATGGAGAGTTTTTCTCTATATAAAGGACGTCCCTCAACCCTTTTTCACTCTTTTAGAACATTAGTAAACCCTAGAGAAAGAGAAGGAAGAGAAGGAGAAGAAGAAAAAGCTAAGGAGAGGAATTTACTGAGAAGAGATTGGTTCTCTATTACAGGCAAAGTTATAAAACGAATCTCTGGAGATGTAAACACTAAGGAATAAGACTTCCATGGAAGATAGACAATATCAACCTATTATGATTTCCTTGAGAAAATCCCAAGCAGAACCATGAGGAGTGAATTTGATGATTAGGGTTGATAAGAAACTACTAATGATGGCCATAGGATGACCTTAGAATAAATCCCATTGAAGATCAGAAGAATTGACTCAGATTATGTGAAATCTGTGACAAAAAATTTCAAGGTCGCAGCTATGATCGACCATAACATGACCAACATGACCAGAGGATCGACCATAGATATTCAGGAAGATTTCAGAAACCATATGGTCGTAGCTACGGTCACACCATTTGCGACCATAGGTAGTAAAGTAGATCATATGACCAATCAGACACCTATCAGAGCTCTGTTTTGATTTTCGACTATTGTAACATGTTACATATGAACCCTAACTTAATTTCATATAATTTTTAGGTTGCAATTCAAAGAGAATTTCATCGCTTAAAAGGAGATCGAGTATTGCTAGTAGGTGAGGGAACAATACCTAAACTAATTGGATAATAACAAACTGTTTATTTTATTGAGTCTAATGCCATGATTGATTCTATGCGTGTATGGTTGTAATGTGCATCTCACGTGTCATCCAATATTTCTGCTATTACTGTTCATGCATATTTAATTTTGTTTATTTATAACATGATGATGATGATGATGATGATACTAAAAATAGGCATGTGAATGTATATGTGTGGTTGGTGTGTTGGATGCGAGTGGAGCATCAGGGGGAGAATGTGGCATGGTGATCTTCAATCTTGTCACCAGACTCTAGCTCTATCTCTACTCATGTCTTGCACTAACATCGTCGTATCGTCATTACCTTAGTAGAACTATTACGTCGTAGGGCATCAGGGGAGGTGGTCTCGGACCGTGTGGTCTCTGACTCTGTCGGGGGATCTTATCTCTATCTCTATGGACTTATTGAGAAATTCTGGGGTGAGGCCTTGGATACTCTGTTTGGCATTAGGATTGGTTAATTGCGAGCCCAGTTTACAAGCCCTCGCCAATAGGGGCTTACGTGTTGGTATAGGTAGGGCATCACAGGAAGTGTTGGCGGTGTTTAATCCAGACACTTTAGCTCTATCTCTATTCGACGGTGGGTGCATGTGTGATGGCAATGGTATTTGATCCATTGGGCGGATTCACACACTCGTGTACAGAGGTGCAGCGGCCATCAAGCCTTTCTATAGCATATTGTAAACTTATAAACCAGACCAAAGATATGAATTAAATGCATGCATATGTTTATTGCATTGTTTTGTTTGCTCACTGAGCCGTGATGTGTGCTCACCCTTTCGACGTCGAATATTTTTAGTGTATGATTCAGGTCCTACTGTTGAAGAATATATGAATGCGTCGACGTATGGACAAGTTGTTGCGATAAACGTAGAAGCTGAAGAAGATGTGCATGATTCATCATGCAAGTGCAACTAATGTATTTTTGCTTAAGTTTAGTTATAGTTTGAACATCAGATATGTAATTGATTATTTATTTTTAGGTCTTGTGGTTTGGAGATAATTGGATTAAATACTTATTTATCACTGTTAGACTCTTAGTTTATTATCTATAAGACTTTCGCTTATTTGTTTATTACTTCTGATTATTAATGTGGAATGTGTGTGTGGTTTGATATGGTGAGTACGATCTATACGAGATTCTGGGTGAATCGTTGGTTTATTGGTGGTTTATTACACCATTCTGGTTAGATCAGAATTGAGGTATGACAACTTGGTATCAGAGCTTCTTTGGTTCTACCCATTGACCTAATTACTTCCACATGAGTCATAAACTGAGTTGGGATAAAATTAAAAAGTTATAATAAGAACACACTATAAGCACCTGTGTTGTATGAAACATAAACTAAGAAAGAGAATAATGCACATATGTAAATGAGAAACCAATTATATATATATATATATATATATATATATATATATATATATATATATATATATATATATATATATATACCCAAATGAGAATAAGATAAATGTGCATCCAAATCAGAGTACAGTCCACAATTCGGACAGTTACTCTGTAGTATAAATGGGAAAAATAAATAAATGATATCATGGAGCTAGAGGTGCTGGAGGTGCTAGAGGTGCTGGAGGAGGAGGTACTTCACGATCTCTATCATAGTCCTCAGCATATACTCTCGCGAGTTAGGCCACCTGAGTCTGAGTCACTCGGAGACTAGCTGTCAGATCCACTACCCACTGGTCTGTAGAGCGCTGGGCATCTAGAAGCTCTCCTACTCTCCAATCAGTCACACGCTGAGCCTCCTGAATCTCACGTAACAGTCCCATCATGTCATCTGGTGGTGGGCGTGAAGGGCCAGCTGAATAAGAAGCCCTAGAAGAGCCAGCTCCAGTAGAATGCTGTGGTGATGGAGGAGAGATGGCATCTACATCCATGTACATCCGATCATCATCCTCCTCGTCATCACCCTCGTGTGCATCTGCTGCTGCTACTGTCGCCTCTGCATCTGCTGCCGCTACCCGAGTGAGAGGACGTCTCATAGCATTCCTCTCATCATCACTGGCCTGTATCTCTCTTATGCCCATCCTGTTGATGGCCTCCCAATCAAGGTCAGCTAAGAAGATGTCCTCAAGGATCCTCTCATCCACTAGGTCCACCTGTAGAAGAGCAAGCAAGGTGCAGATCAGCCACCCATAGGGTAAGTTACCTCTCGAGTCAGGCAACGTAGCTTTGTGCATAGTTCGAAGAATAATATATGGGAGGTAGACAGGCTGCCTAGTATAAATACAGTATAGCAGGTACTGAGTCAACTGTGAGACCATCTCGTAGTGTCCGCCCTGGGGAATAAGATTATGCTGGATAATCGTACAGTAGACCCATGGTTCTGGATGAAGGTTGAATGCTTTCATCTCCCAGCGGTCATCCTGAAGAGTCTGATTATCTATTTTTGCACGCACCTATCTAGACAGAAATTGTGGCTCTCTGGGTGCACAGTAAACCAACTGACCATCGTTGGAAATGCCTAGGAGATCAGCCAACTCCTGACAGTTAAAAGAGATCTAAACCCCTTTCACCCAGCTGGTGATCCGAAGCTCTCTACCCCTGTCAACATCTTTTAAGTCACCCTCTACCTGTAGGTGATAGTAAAACTGCTTGACCAAGTCCGGGCAAGTGCAAGCCTCGTACAAGATCACTGGAAGCCAGCCCATATCACCAAACGCCCATTCCACATCAAACAGGGCTAAATGGGATAAGTTCACACACCGACCCCCTTCTACTTTCTTCCGGTCAAACCAAGGATATCGCACCTCCGCTTCAACGGACCTAAAGCGTCGTGGGTCATGAACTCGAGGAACCTTAGTGGGAACCATGATAACTGCAAGAGAAGAAAATAAGAAAAATAAGTTAGATAAATTTAAAAATTTGACAGCATAACGATGTAAAATGGAAAAAGCCTCACTTTTCACCCAAACATTTGGGCAGAAGGACTTACATAGGTCCCAAACCATCCTGCAAGGCTCATACAATCAGAAATTTAAACTAGGTAGGTCGAATTTGAAGAAATTTTGATAATTGGGAAAATCCCAAAATTTAGGTCAAAAATGGGAATTTTCAAGTTTCTACTAAACTAAACGATAAAACTCAAATTTTCTTGAGGGCTTTCATCCATTGGGTGCCCAATAGCAAAAGCCCCCAATAAAAATTAAATTTTTACGGTCAAAAAAATATTAATTAGAAGAAAATCCTACAAAAGAAAAAACCCTAGGTATAAAAGCTTAAAAATGGAGAAAAGTAGAGAACATACCTTAAGGAATGGAGTGACGGACGTTGATCGATGGAAAAATCACCAAGTTCGTATGGTCGATACTGTAGCAATTCACTGGTGGCGAGTTGAGTTGAGACCGTAGGAGGAAGAGAAGAGGGAAAAAATTTCAAAAAATAGGTTTAAAAACCTGATTTTAAATCATACGGTTGCACAATTCGACCAAAATCATCGACCGTATGATCGACCATAGGGTCTCGGTAAGTTTTCAAGATTTTGAAGGTCGCACATATGGTTGCACAACATGGAACCGTAGGCCATCGACCGTATGACTGACTGTTGTCTGCATTTTGATTCTGTTCGAACTTTTGCCTATTGATTTTGTTTTTCTCTCGCCTTCCATTGTGAGACTAACCCAATACTACCATCATATCTTGTCTCACATGTACAACCTTTCCGAGTACCTTTCAACCAAGAGTTTAAATGGCTGGACGCAGAGTAAGTAGAAGGAGACAGAATGCAAACCCATCCCCACCACCTATGGAGACTAATGACAATGAAGGTCAGCAAGGATAGGAAGGAAATATTAGAACTCAACGTGCTGCACCTCAAAATGTGCACACCCAAGCCAATCCAACCAACTTACCTGCACCACCTACAGATTTGGCTACTGCAGTGATGAGTTTGATACAACAAATGCAGCATATATAGCAAATGCAAACCAACATGCAAGTTGATATGGGAATTGTTTTTCCAGCTGCAAATACAATACCTCTACTTGCAGGACAAACTAGTACTGCACCTGGTGGTAACAACACTGTACCCCAAGCACTGCAAACACCAGTAGTACAAGGCCAAGTTCCAAACCCTGAAGCACCGCAAGGCGGGTATAACCAAGGTAATTATCAGTATTAACCGCCTATGTATGGAGCATATGCACAGTATCAGCTTGATCACTCCAAACTGATCGAGTGTTTCCTGAAGTTGAAGCCGAAGGAATTTACAGGCAAGCCATCAGATCCCTTATGGCCAACTTATTGGATCGATGAGATTTAAAGAAACTTTATGATGATGACTATAAATGAAGAAGAGAAGGTATTATGTGACACTTTTATGTTAAAAGGTGATGCACACCATTGGTGGAAATCTATTCGGAGTTATCTGTTGAAAAAACACGCCCAACTGACCTGGGCTATTTATAAAGAAACTTTCTTTGAGAAGTATTTTCCTAGGAGTTTCAAAGATCAAATGGAAAAGGAGTTTCTGAGTCTATATCAGGGACAGATGATTGTAGACGCATATTAACAACATTATGAAGAACTATTTTTCTTTGCTCCCTCTAGCATGCAGGAGGAAAATACCAAAACCCGAAGGTTCGTCATGGGAGATAGGGGAAGCATCCTTGAGCATGTATTGGGACTAGAAAAGAAGTTTTATAATGAAGTTGTACAGATTGCTCGAGTACTGGAATCGAGCCAGAGGGAAAGTTATTTTGCTCAGAACACAGGTATAAAGAGGCCCAATGGAAACTCATACAACGGAGGGAACTCAAAGACATTTAAACCCTTTCATACTCAAGGCTTGATTGCTGCAACCAAGACTACTCCGACAGCCCAACCTCAACAGAAGCAAAGTAATGCTAGAGTCAAATGCTTCAATTGCGATCAAGTAAGACATTATTCGAGAGAGTGTCCTAAGCCAAGAAAGCAGCTATAGCAAGGAAAGGTTTATGCAGTTACATCTGAGGATGCTGCTGCATCGTCTGATGTGGTCATAGGTATGACCTGAACTGTTCATTTTGTACTACCTTGTGTAAGCATGTAGACTAAGTTAAATCAAATCAGGTATCGTACCTATTAATGGCTTACCCACCAGAGTACTCTTTGACTCTGGAGCTACTTTTTCTTTTATATTTGTATCGTTTGGAAAGAAGTTAAATCTACCCCTCAGACCTTTAGACTATAAACTGCTTGTACGATCAACTATGGGATTAGAAGTAGAACTAAACAAAGGTTATGGACCATGTCTAGTTCTTATCGGCGAGAAGATTTTAGATGCAACCTTAATTCAACCTTAATTCAGAAGTTTCTTAGGTTTAGCTGGTTATTATTGATGATTCGTGGAAGATTACTCTAGAATCGTCGTACCTCTCACCAGTCTGACAAAGAAAGGAGAAAAGTTTGTTTGTATTAATAAATGTGAAGAGTGTTTCCAAACATTGAAGGCTAGATTGATATCAGCTCCCATCTTGACTATATTAATCCCTGGACAACCATCTACCTTGTACACCGATGCGTCTGGGTTAGGTTTAGGATGTGTGCTTATGCAATAAAAACAAGTAATCACGTATGCCTCAAGACAAATGAAGACAGATGAGAAGAACTATCCCACTCATGACTTGGAATTAGTAGTAGTAGTACATACTATTAAGATATGGAGACATTATTTGTATAGAGAGAAATTTCAGATTAAATCAGATCATAAGAGTCTCACTCATCTTTTTAATCAGAAGGAGTTGAACATGAGACAAAGAAAATGGCTGAAATTATTGAAGGATTATGATTGTGATATCCAGTATCAGCCTGGAAAAGCTAATGTAGTTGTTGATGCACTAAGCAGGAAAGCAATGATAGAATCCCAAGAAGAAGTTAGTGCAAATGCTGTGGCATGTGTCACAGGGAGAGTATTTAATTATGATAAAGAACAATTCGTGATTGATATTCCAAATGAATCAACTGACCAAGGGTTTATTCATCTATTCTCAAACATGTTTGTTACATTTAAGATTGTACCTGATCTATTAGACGAAGTGAAAGCAGCTATTAAATCAGACCCTTATCTGGAAACGGTGCAAGAAGACCTCAAAAAAGGTAGGACTACTCTTGAGTTCACCTTGGAAGTTGTAAAGGTACTAAGATACAAAGGAAGGGTATGTGTTTCTGAAAATGAAAACTTGGATATTAGACACAAACTAATGAAGGAAGCTCACACCACCGCTTATTCGGTACATCCTAGAAGTACAAAGATGTACCATGATTTTAAAGAAACTCTATTGGTGGAGAGGAATGAAAGTGGATGTAGCTAAATTTATGTTTGAATGCTTGAATTGTCAGTAGGTAAAGGTTGAAAGACAAAGACATGCGGGATTGTTGCAGCCACTGCCAGAACTAGCATGGAAATGGGACTGCATCACTATGGACTTCATCACCGGGTTACCATTGACTCCCCTAGTAGTTGATGCTGTTTGGGTGATTGTGGATTGTTTGACCAAGATAGCTCGTTTCATAGCTATACGACTTCAATATACCCTAGAGAGGTTAGCTAAGCTTTATGTAGATAATATTGTCCGATTACATGGTGTACCTGAAAGCATTGTGTCCAACAGAGACCCACGCTTTACCTCAAAGTTTTGAGAAGGATTACAGAAGGCTATGGGTACAACATTGAAGTTTAGTACTGTATTCCATCCTCAGACAGACGGATAGTCGGAGCGTACTATTCAGATTTTAGAAGACATGCTTCGAGCTTGTGTCATTGATTTCAAAGGATTATGGGATGAAAAATTAACATTGATTGAGTTCGCTTATAACAACAGCTATCAAGCGACTATACAGATGTCACCCTATGAAGCACTGTATGGTAGGAAATGTCGAACTCCTTTATTTTGGAATAAAGTTGGAGAACGGAGTATTATTGGACTAGAGTTTGTTGAAGAGTAGTCGACATTATTAAGGAAAGAGTCTGAATAGCTCAGAACCGTCAGAAGCAATATGCAGATAATCGACGCAGAGATCTCGAATTCACCATAGGTGATAAGGTATTTCTAAAAATATCTCCTATGTGATTTGAAAAGTTTTGGATAGAAGGGAAAGCTGTGTCTCAGATATATTGGACCTTATGAAGTTCTAGATAGACGTAGAAAAGTAGCATATCAGTTAGCACTACCACCATCAATGTCTAGTGTACATGACGTATTCTATGTATCACAATTGAAAAAGTACGTCAGGGATCCAACATACGTGTTAACAATGGATCTATCGGATTTGACTGAAGATTTGACGTTCGAAGTAGTACCTTTTGAGATCACTAGATGGAAGGTGCAATGTCTTCGCAACCGCGACATTTACTACATTAAGGTTACTTGGAGAAGCTAAAATATAGAAAACATTACATGGGAAGAAGAGAACGCTATGCGGAAGCAATATCCTCACCTATTCGAATCGAAAGGTATGTGTAAATTTTGAGGACAAAATTTATATAAGAGGGGGGAGTTGTAAGACCCGTACTCTACTAACTTGGTCAAACTGTGTCATGCCAGGTCTTTTCATCAATCCTGGACCAAGTGAACCGAGCGTGTGAAGATAGATCACAAACCAGATATGAGAATCGAGTTAAAAACACTGAAAACATAACTAAGGTCGCATACCTGGGTAGGTATGGTCGACCATAAGGAAGGGAACAAAAATCTCAAATCCAGAACCCCAAGGTCGATGATTTCGACCCTACAGTCGATGGTTTATGCGACCGTATGATCGACCGTGAAACCCCAGATCAGACTCCGAGTTTTGGAAATTTTCCTAAATTAAGGGATTGCTTTCCTGATTGAAAGAGGACTCTATATGGAGAGTTTTTTTCTATATAAAAGACGTCCCTCATCCCTTTTTCACTCTTTTAAAACATTAGTAAACCCTAAAGAAAGAAAAGGAAGAGAAGGAAGAGAAGGAGAAGAAGAAAAAGCTAAGGAGAGGAATTTATTGAGAAGAGATTGGCTCTCTATCATAGGGAAAGGTAAGAAACAAATCTCTAAAGATGTAAACTCTAAGGAATAAGACTTCTATGGAAGATAAGCAATATCAACCTATTATGATCTATGTGATTTCCTTAAGAAAATCCCAAGGAGAACCATGAGGAGTGAATATGATTAGGGTTGATAAGAAACTACTAATGATGGCCATAGGATGACCTTAGAATAAATCCCATTGAAGATCAGAAAAATTGACCCAGGAAGAACTCAAATTGCATGTAGTCTGTGACTAGAAATTTCAAGGTCGCAACCATGGTCGACCATAACATGACCAACATGGCCAGAGGATCAACCATAGGCATTCGGAAATATTTCAGAGACCATATGGTCGCAGCTACGGTCGCACCATATGCGACCGTAGGTCCTCGACCATAGGTAGTAAAGTAGACCATATGACCAATCAGACACCTATCAGTGCTCTGTTTCGATTTTTGACTACTGTAACATGTTACATATGAACCCTAACTTAAATTCATATAACTTTTAGGTTGTTAAATCAATTCAAAGAGAATTTCAAGGCTTAGAAGGAGATCTAATATTGCTAACAGGTGAGGGAACAAGACCTAAACTAATTAGATAATAACAAACTGTTTATTTTATTGAGTCCAATGCCATGATTGATTCTATGCGTGTATGCTTGTAATGTGCATCTCACATATCATCCAATATTCTTGCTATTACTGTTCATGCATATTTAATTCCATTTATTTATAACATGATGATGATGATGATGATGATGATGATAGGATTAGGCATGTGAATGTATGTGTGTGGTTGGTGTGTTGGATGCGAGTAGAGCATCAGGGGGAGGACGTTGCATGGTGGTCTTCGACCTCGTTACCAGACTCTAGCTCTATCTCTACTCAAGTCTTGCCTACTAACATCACCGTATCTCCATTACCTTAGTAGAACTATTACGTCATAGGGCATCAGGGGAGGTGGTTTCAGACCGTGTGGTCTCTCACTCTATCGGGGGGCCTTAGCTCTATCTTTATGGACGTATTGAGGGATGCTGGGGTGAGGCCATGGATACTCTGTTTGGCATTAGGATTGGTTAGTTGCGAGCCCAGTTTGTAAGCCCTCACCAATAGGGGCTTACGTGTTGGTATGGGTAGGGCATCAGGGGAAGTGTTGGCGGTGTTTGATCTAGACACTTTAGCTCTGTCTCTACGCCATGGTGGGTGTATATGGGATGACAATGGTGTTTGATCCATTGGGCGGATTCACACACTCGTGTATAGAGGTACGGAAGCCACCAAATCTTTCTATAGCATATTGCAAACTTACAAACCAGACCAAAGATATGAATTGAATGCATGCATATGTTTGTTGCATTATTTTGTTTGCTCACTGAGCCGTGATGTGTGCTCACCCTTTTGACGTCGAATATTTTTAGTTGATGATGCAGGTCCTACTGTTGAAGAATATATGAATGCGTCGATGTATGGACAAGTTGCTGCGATAGATGTAGAAGCTAAAGAAGATGTTCATGATTCATCATGCGAGTGCAACCAATGTGTTTTTGCTTAAGTTTAGTTATAATTTGAATATCAAATATGTAATTGATTATTTATTTTTATGTCTTGTGGTTTGGAGATAATTGGATTAAATACTTATTTATCACTGTTAGACTCTTAGTTCATTATCTATAAGACTTTCGCTTTTTTGTTTATTACCTCTGATTATTAATGTAGAATGTATGTGTGGTTTGATATGGTGGGTACGACCTATACGAGATCCTGGGTGAATCATTGATTTATTGACGGTTCATCACACCATTCTTGTTAGACCAGAATTGGGGTGTGACATGGCGTATGATTTATCCATTGACCCTGGGCATCACACATTGAGAAGCTACCCGTGAGTTCAAAGACCATAGAATCTTGTCCAGACCCATTTGTGACATACTCACAACTTTGAGACCATTTTGTTCATTTTCACTGCAGTCATATAAATACAAATAAAGGATGTTCAAAGAAAGAAAGAAAGAAAAATCTTGAGACCATTGACCTAATTTTCCCCCATTAGGTAAGGATCCTTTCTCGCACGAGAGCAAACCTCCATCTGGGAGGATGATTCAAAGTGATTTTTTCTCATAGAGAGTTTGTTCTTCCCAACCTCTTGGCCATACACTTATGTTATTGGTGACTTCATGTCAAGAAAATCAAGTTGTCGATGCAATCAAGGTGGAATTCATCTAACACTTTGTAGAATATTCAAAGCATACCTAGTTTTCCTCCATAGATAACTTCCTCTTATCCTAGTGCGAGTCATACCTAGTGGAGCTGATCAAAATCATTGCCTTTGCTTCCCTTAAGTGCCAAAGCAGCCTCGGATAGCCAAAAATGCCATTTTCCAAAAGGTTGCTAGAGACAAATTCATCCTTAGGTAGTGGAACAATTCATTTTTTCATTTTCAAGGTTCAAGGTAGAGGTCCATCTAAGTGACATCATCCATAATCAGTTCATCGACCCTCCTCGATCTAGGATCTAGCTTTTTACCTATTCCTGACTCTAAGGTAGAGTGCATTTTTCCTTCTGGCTATCTCCTTGCACACAACAGAGTGAGTAGGCACAATGTATACGCACTAGGGGTATAGATACATCCTCTTTAAGAGAATCAAGCTTCATCATGTGTATTACCTCTGTGCATTTGAAAATTCGCTAGGACTCCAATGTTTAAAAGTCAATGAGAGTCGATGACTTTCATGTTTTGTGGAGTATGCCCATTTAGTCATTCCTGCATGCTTTTTATTTTTCTCAATTATGTTAAGAAAGAAAATCTAGCTACGATCTTACACCTGTTTAGGTTAGATTATCGATTCATTCTGCTTGCAAATGGGGGATCAATTGAGTCACCTTTCTCTTTCTCTAAGCCTTATCTCAAAAGTTCAAAATCTAGTGAGAAGGAAGAATCCAAATCCAGTGGCATCTTACATCTAATTTAGGCTTTTGTATTAAAAAAAAAAAAAAAAAAAAAAAAAAAAACTCTGAGCAGATCGCAAATCAAGGGTGTTCCACTAATTTAATCTGCTACAATGTACAATCAAAAGTTCAGCTGATTATATTTTTCCCAGCGAGTTAGCACCAAAGTTGATCAAGGACTTGGGTCAGAGATTGTCGTGCTTCCCAGCTTTATATAGAGTTTTCACTAGGACATCTTTCAATCTGGAATATAGCAATGACCTGGTGTGATGGGTTTCATGTGTCCTATCAAATTTCCTCACTCTCATGAATGACCATGAATCCCTGTGTTCACGCTGAAGTTGCGATAGGTTTTGACATCGAGTTACAATTGATCATATCTCATGTCTAAATCAATGGTTTGTATTAAATAGTGTTCGTGAGATCATCATGCTCTATGATTCATGCTAACAAGTGCAAGGTTCCCAGCCCAAGGAAAATTAAAAAAAAAAAATACAAAATGCAAGAAAATAAAAAATATAATATATAAAAAGAAAAAGAAAAAGAAAAAGTAGAGAAAAGAGACGGTGCTAAGGCAGCATCTGTTCTGAAAATTTAAAAATTCATCTTAGGTCAAAGAAGATTTTCCCAAAATGATCATTTATCAAATCTTCTACCTTCAGTCTGGTTAAGGCTTTTATTTGACCCCTTAGTCAGGTTCGACTACTTTCAGTCTGGTCAAGGCTTTGATTTGACCCTTTTGTCAAGTTCGATTATTCGATTACTTTCAGTCTGATCAAGGCTTTGATTTAACCGCTTTGTCGAACCCTTTCAGTCTAATCAAGGCTTTGATTTGACCCCTTAGCCAGGTTCAACTACGTTCAACCGAACTACGCGGTGACCTGATTCCTGGGAAAGATGCATCCTAGGATACGTAGGCAATTTGGAGTAATCTCCAAGGTCGGTCCCAATGAGCTTCAGTGTACACATCTTAAATTTCTGAGTTCCGTCCCAAAGAGCTTTCAATGTTCAAATTTGAATCTCCAAATTCAGTCACAAAGAGCTTTCAATGTTAAAATTTGAATCTCCAAATTTGGCCTCAGTTAGATATAAATGTTCTAGTTTCAATCCCAATGAACTGTCAATGTTCATAACTCATTCCTAACCTCATCTCAATCATATTGGCCACTGAGAACCATTTTCTATTTCTAGCAGTCCTTTCCAATCCATTTAGAGTATGCATGCTAACAGAGTCATTTGTTTTGAATGTACATGATTGGTGTGATGATGATTGCTAGTATTGATGTTGCTGTGATTGCCATGGTGTGTGTGAAAGCTGAGTTGGTGATCTGATGATCTTACCTCTTTGAATTTTCGTCTCTCCAATATGAGAGGCAATAATGAGGTTCTCTTATCTCAATTAAAACAATCTTGGCTAAAGAGGGGTATCTGTAAGCATCTCAATTTTGCCATCTTTAGCTGAACAAAGTCTTACTGGAGTGTTAACAGCAAAGTGGTAGAGGTGAGAGAAAGTTTGGAAAAGTACAAGGGAGGTGAGTGAAACTCTCTCAAAAATGATAATTGATCAGTCTCGGCATACTCTCTATAGTGTTTTGAGAAGAGCTGAGATGATCCCCAGTGTCTAGAAGTTTAGGTGAAACCATATGGCAAGTTGGGGAATCCCAATGCAAGGTTTAAATTTTTGGCTGCGACTTGGATGCGATTTTCGATGGCTCTACAGTAAGGAAATGGGTTGCAACCTACATGGATGCATAGGTCTTGGAAATACATTCAAAATGAGACCAGAATCGCTCAATTCAGATGTCAAATGGAGAAGATATGGCAATTTTAGTTTGAGAATAAGAATAAGGGTATTTTCTGAAGAATAATAATATCCAAGGGCTTGCAAGCAAATTATCATAAGTTTAATTATTTAAACTTCATCTTCTCATATCTCGCTCATCTGATGTCCAAATAAAGTGATTCGAGTGCCATTATATCTCATTTTTGGTGCTCTACAAAGTGGACATGGAAAATCTAGAGTAGAGGTCCCCAAGGGATCCCATGTAGAGCCGCAAGCCGACATGCCCGCTTAAACTTTAATTTCTCATAATTTTATTATCCAACGTCCAAATTAGGATGACATGTGATATGCACATTACAATCATACAAACATAGAATCATTCATGGTATTGGACTCAGTAAACAAAAATAGTTTATTATTAGCCAATTAATTTAGGTCTTGTTCCCTCACCTTTGATTGCTAGTAGATCCTCGTTCAAGCTTTATAATTCACTTTTAAATCACTGGAAGACCTAATAAGTTAATATATTTTAATTACAATTAATTTCAATATATTTAGACTAACAGAAACTATAGGATCGCAAGTAGGGTAGCACCTAGGGTAGCAGTTTCTGCGACCACAGGGGTAGGGTCGCAGGTAGGGTAGCACCTAGGGTAGCAGTTTCTACGACCCTAGGGTGTAGGGTCGTATGTGGGGTCGAATACCATTCTGACCCCTACGTGCGACCACACCCCCTCCCCGGGACTTCCGAGGGCATGTGGACGATCACGTAGTCTCATAGGGTCCGATATCATTCGACCCTCACGTGCGACCACATACGTGTTCCGTGGCCGACCTTTATTCTAAAGTCCATTCCTTCATGTTTGAATCCTTTGGCTTACTATCATGGTCCATCCTATGATTGTTCTATGGCTCATAACTACAATTTATACACCATTCATTACCCATAACAATCTCTTCCATAGAGTCTCTTGGAATTTGTCCATGGATGGATGATTTGGGTTTCTCCTAATCCTATGTTCTTCATAAACTATTCTAGGTTCCCAATTCATGTAGGGATTTAGGTTCATACCTTGGATTTGCTGAGGTTCAAAGGTTTCTCTGAACTTCTTCTTCCATAGTCTTCTTCTTCAAGTTTCCTTCTCTTCCTTCTCTTCTCTTTCTCTCACTTTCAATTAAGTTTCTAAAGGAGTGAAAGAGGCTAAGGGACATCCTATTTATAGAGAAAAACCCTCTATAATAAGTCCCAATGAGTTTAGGAAAGACCCCCTTTGAATTAGGAAGGTTTCTTAATTTCCGGTTTCGACTTTTATCGTAGGGTCGGATGTAGGGTCCACGGAATCCATCGACCCTACGTTTTAAGATATGCGATCCTACGACTAAAAATTCATGTGTTGGACTCTTTTGAGGTGGGGTCGGTCACACCTGTTTAGGCATGCGACCCTAACCTCATATTTGACTGTTTTTGAGTTAAACTTCATACCTGGTCTTGTGGTTTCTTCATGCACTTGGTACACTTGGCTTGACCATGATAGGTAGACCAGGTACAAGGTGGTAAGACCGGTTAGTTTGATACAGATCTTACAACTCCCCCCTCTTATTACAAATTTCATCCTCGAAATTTGCACATACCTTCCGAGTCGAAAAGGTGAGGATATTGCTTTCGCATAGCATTATCTTCTTCCCATGTGATCTCTTCTATACCTCGGCTCCTCTAGATGACCTTAACATATTAGATGTCACAGTTGCATAGACGTTGAACCTTTTGGCTAGTGATTGCAGTTGGTGCTACTTCGAATGTAAAATCATCAGTTAGATCTGGTAGATATGTTGTTAAAATGTGCGTTGGATCTCTGACGTACTTCTTCAATAATGAGATATGAAATACATCATGCACACTTGTCATAGATGGTGGTAGTGCTAACTGATAAGCCACTTTTCTACGTTTAGCTAGAATCTCATATGGCCTGTACATATCTCGGACTTAGCTTCCCTTTCTGTCCGAATCATTTTAAACCTCGCATAGGTGATACTTTCAAGAATACCTTGTCACCTATGACAAATTCAAGGTCTCGACGTCGAGTATCTGCATACTGTTTCTGACGACTCTGAGCTGTTCTAACTCTTTCCTTGATAATGTCGACTACTCGACAAGTCTCTTCAACAAACTCTAGTCCAATGATGCTCCGTTCTCTAACTTCATTCCAAAACAGAGGAGTTCAACACTTCCTACCATATAGTGCCTCATAGGGTGACATATGTATAGTAGCCTGATAGCTGTTGTTATAGGCGAACTCGATCAATGGTAGTTTCTCGTCCCATGAGCCTTTAAAATCAATAACACAGGCTCGAAACATGTCTTCTAAGATCTGAATAGTACGCTTCGACTGCCCGTTTGTCTGAGGATGGAATGCAGTACTGAACTTCAACGTTGTACCCATAGCCTTCTGTAATCCTTCCCAAAACTTTGAAGTAAAGCGTGGGTCTATATCGGACAAAATGCTTTTAGGTACACCATGTAATCTGACAATGTTATCCACATATAGCTTGGCTAACCTTTCGAGGGTATACTGTGGTCGTATTGCTTTAAAGTGAGCTGTCTTTGTCAGACGATCTATAATCACCCAGACTGCGTCAAGTACTCGAGGAGTCAATGGTAACCCGGTGATGAAGTCCTTAGTGATGTAGTCCCATTTCTTTGCTGGTTCTAACAGTAGCTGCAACAATCCTGCAGGTCTTTGCCATTCAGCCTTTACCCTCTGACAATTTAGGCATTGAGACACGAATTTAGCTACATCTACTTTCATTCCTCTCCACCAATATAAGTTCTTCAAATCTTGATACATCTTTGTACTTCCAGGATGTACCGAATAAGCAGTGGTGTGAGGTTCCTTCATTAGTCTATGCCTAATGTCCAAGTTTTCCATTTCAGGAATACATATTCTTCCTTTGTACTTCAGTATCTTTTCATCGTCCAAGGTGAACTCAGGAATAGTCCTACCTTTTTCAATGTCTTCTTGTACCGTTCTCAGATAAGGGTCTGATTTAAGAGCGGCTTTCACTTCATCAATTATATCAGGTACAATCTTCAATGTTGCAAACATATTTGAAAACCGATGAATAAACCCTTGGTTGGTTGATCTACCCAGTGCATCTATCACGAACTGCTCATTACCATGATTGAATACTTTCCCTATAACACACATTGTTGCAGTCGTGTTAACCTCTCCTTGAGATTTTGTCATTGCTTTTCTGCTTAGCGCATCAACAACTACATTAGCACTTCCTAGATGATACTGGATATTGCAATCATAATCCTTCAATAATTTCAGCCATCTTCTTTGTCTCATGTTCAACTCCTTCTAATTAAAAAGATAAGTGAGACTCTTATGATTTGATTTAATCTGAAATTTCTCTCCGTACAAATAATGTCTCCATATCTTGACAACATGTACTACTGCCGCTAATTCCAAGTCATGAGTGGGATAGTTCTTCTCATGTATCTTCAGTTGTCTTGAGGCATACACAACTACTTGTTCTCCTTGCATAAGTACACAGCCTAAACCCAATCCTGACGCATCAATGTACAAGGTAAATGGTTGTCCTGGAATAGGAATAGTCAAGATGGGAGCAGATATCAATCTAGCCTTCAACGTTTGGAAACTATTCTCACATTTGTCGGTCCAAACAAATTTTTCTCCTTTCTTAGTCAAACTGGTGAGAGGTACGGCAATTCTGGAATAGTCTTCCACGAATCATCGATAATACCCAGCTAGACCTAGGAAACTTCTAATTTCTGCAACACTCTTAGGTGCTTCCCACTTCATAATGACTTCAATCTTGCTAGGATCCACTTTAATTCCTTCAGTGGATACAACATGGCCTAAGAAAGCGACCTCATTTAGCCAAAACTCACACTTTGTAAATTTGGTGTAAAGCTTCTCTTTTCTCAGTCGCTGCAGAGTGACTCTTAAATTCATGACATGAGTTTCCTTGTCCTTGGAGTAGACCAATATATCATCAATAAACACAATGACTGACGTATCCAACATATCATGGAATACCCGATTCATGATTTCCATAAAAGTTACGGGTGCGTTTGTCAATCCAAAAGATATGACTAAAATTCATAATGTCCGTATCTTGTTCTAAATGTTGTCTTTGGAATATCACCGTCCTTAATCTTCAACTGATGGTATCCTGACCGAAGATCGATATTGGAGAACACCTTGGCACCTTGCAACTGATCGAACGAGTCATCGATCTAAGGCAATGGGTACCAATTCTTGATTGTCAGTTTATTCAGTTCCCGGTAGTCTATACATAGTCGAACACTACCGTCCTTCTTCTTTACAAACAATACTGGCGCTCCCCATGGTGATATGCTAGGTCTGATATAACCTTTGTCCAATAATTCCTGTAATTGTACCTTCAATTCCTTTAGTTCAGTAGGAGCCATTCGATAGGGTGCTTTAGATACTGGTGCGGCTCCGGGTATCAGATCTATAACGAATTTTGTCGCTTGGTCGGGTGGTAATCCTGGTAGTTCTTCAGAAAATACATCTAGAAAGTCACGCACAACATCAATATCCTTCATTCATGGTGCTTCCTTGGTGAGGTCGACCGCTGATACTAGATACCTGACTCCTCCTTTTTCGAGGGATTTTCTAGCCTTTAATGCAGAGAGGATGAGTTTTTGTTTACGGGGAAGTTTCGTTCCCGTAAAACTAAACTCTGCTCCTTCCTTGTCTTTAAATGTCAGTTTCTTTTCTGCACACAATAGGTTTGCAGAATGCCGAGCTAACCAATCCATTCCCAAGATAACGTCAAAGTCTGCCATCTCGAGTTGAATCAAGGTTGCATCCAAAATCTTTTCACCGATAAGAACTGGGCATGGTCCATAACCTTTTTCTAGTTCCACTTCTAATCCCATAGGTGATCGTACAAGTAATTTGTAGTCTAAAAATTTGAAGGGTAAATTTTTCTCCTTCCCAAATGTCACAGATATAAAAGAATGAGTAGCTCTATAATCAAAGAGTACTCTAGCGGTATGCCATTAATAGGTATGATACCTGTGATTTGTTTTAATTTAGTCTATATGCTCACACAACGTAACACAAAATGAAAGGTTCAGGTCATACCTGTGACCACATCAGGCAATGCGGCAGCATCCTCAGATGTAACAGATAAACCTTTCCTTGTTGTAGCTGCTTTCTGGACTTAGGACACTCCCTTGAAAGTGTCCTATTTGATTGCAGTTAAATCATTTTACTCCTTCATTATTTTGCTTTTGTTGTGGTTGAGCTGCTGGAGTAGCCTTGACTGTAGCATTAAAACCTTGAGTATGGAAGGGTTTGAAAGTCCTTGTATTCCTTCCGTTGTATGAATTTCCATTAGGCCTTTTTATACCCCTATTTTGAGCAAAATAGCTCTCTTTCTGGCTCGACTCTATCACTCGAGCAATCTGTACTGCTTCGTTGTAGACTTTCTTCTCCAGTCCCAGAACATGCTCACGAATGCTTCCCCTAAGTCCCATGACGAACCTTCGGGTCTTAGTATTTTCCTCTTGCATGCTAGCGGGTGCAAAGAAAAATAGCTCTTCATAACACTATTGGTATGCATCCACAGTCATTTGCCCCTGATATAAACTCAGGAACTCTCTCTCCATAGCATCTCTGAAACTTCTGGGGAAGTACTTCTCAAAGAATGCCTCTTTATAGATAGCCCAGGTCAATTGGGCATGCTTGGTTAACAGATAAGTCCGAGTGGACTTCCACCAGTGGTGTGCATCGCCTTTCAGCATGAATGTGGCACACTGTACTTTTTCCTCTTCATTTACGTCATCATCATGAAATTCCTTTCCATTTCATTGATCCAATGAGCTGGCCACAAAGGATCTACTGGTTTACCATTATATTCTTTAGGCTTCATCTTCAGAAAATGCTCGATCAGTCGAGAGTGGTCCAACTGATACTGAGCATAGGCCCCATAATAGGTGGTTGGTACTGGTAACTGCCTTGAATTATCTCAGGATTCTGCACTGGAGCCTGCATAATTGGCGTTTGAGGTACGTGGGGTCCTGTGTTGCTTCCCCCTGGTATTGTGCTAGCTTGTCCGGCTAGCATAGGTGTCGTATGTGCAGCTGAAAAAACCATCCCTATAGCAGCTTGCATGTTGGTTTGCACCTGCTGTATTTGCTGCAACTATTGTGCCAGGTTCATTATGGCTATAGCCAAATCTGTAGGTGGGGCTGGCAAGTTTGTAGGATTTGCCTGGCCATTAGCTACTGGCGGTGCCGCATTCCGATTCTCTTGTACTTTTGGAATTTCATGGCTCTCCTCCCCCACAGGTGGTGGTGGTGGAATAGAATTACGACCTCATTTGGTCATTCTTTGCCCAGCCATTTCCTATTCTGGTGGTGGTAGTGTCTGAAAAACAATCATAGAACATGTGAGGCAATCATTATAAGTTGTTCCCAACTCAAAATCCAACTAATCAATATAAATTTCCACTTTTTCAAGTCATTTATTGAAAATATTGAATTTTCCATTGTAGGGTCGATGGTAGGGTCGCACTGTATTCGACCCTAGGGTATGCGACCCTAAGAACACTGTCAGATCACCGAGAGCCTAGGGTCGATGGTAGGGTCGGTATATGTCTGACCCTAGGTCTGACCCATGGTGTCTGTCAGATCACCGAGAGCCTAGGGTCGATGGTAGGGTCGGTCGTAGGGTCGCACATTTTGTCGAATTTTGCGACCTTACGATCTAAAATTAGGTTTTTAAACCTGATTTTGGATTCATTTCCTATTCTTTCTCTTTTCCTTCCAACTCAACTTGCTTCCCCTGAGTTGCTACAGTATCAACCCCTAGTGTTTGGTGATCATTTCTTCCGTTCGCGACTTTCACTCCTTCCCTTCAGGTATGCTCTCTACTGTTTCTCATTTTTAAGCTTTCAAAACTAGGTTTTCATCCATTTACATCATTTTCTTCAAATTAAAATTTTTCTAATCGTAAAAATTTAATTTTTATTGGGGGCTTTTGATATTGGTCACCCAATGGACGAAAGCCCTCAAAAATATTTGAGTTTCATCAGTTGGTTATCGAGAAACTTGAAATTTTCCATTTTTGACTTAATTTTTGAGATTTTTCTAATTTGTTGAAATTTCTTCAACTTCGATCTTTCTAGATTAAATTTCCAACTGTATGAGCTTTGCAGGATGGTTTGGAACCTATGTAAGTCCTCCTGCTCTACTGTTTGGGTGAAAAGTAAGGCTTTTGGCCAAATCATGCCATTATAATGCCAAAATTTGAATTTTTCACCATATCTAATATCTTGTTTATTGTTCTGTGTCTTTGCAGATAGTATGGCTCGTACCAAGGTTCCTAGGGCTCATGATCCCATTCGTTTCCGCTCCAACAAGGCAGAAGTTCGGTATGCTCACTATGAGCGTAAGAAAGTAGAGAGGGGTCGCTATGTAAACTTGGCTAGTCTAGCCTTGTTTAACGTGGAGGGTGCCTTCGGTGACATGGGTTGGCTTCCTGTGATAACCTATGAGGCTTGTACTTGTCCTACTTTGGTGAAGTAGTTCTATTGTAACCTCTAGGTAGTAGGGGATCGCAATGATACAGAGAGGGGTAGGGAGCTCAGGATCACCAGCTATGTGAAAGGGGTGAAAGTTTCATTTAACTACCAAGTTGGCTGATCTCCTGGGCATATCAAATGACGGCCCTTTGGTGTACTGTGCTCCTAAGGAACCCCAGTTCCTAGCTTTGGCGATGCGTGTTGAGATTGATAGTCAGCTCCTTAGAGATGATCGCCGAGAAATGAAAGCGATCAACCTACGACCAGAGCCTCGGGTGTACTGCAAGATCATCTAGCACAACCTGATCCCCCAGAGTGGACACTATGATAGGATTTCTTAGTTGACTCAGTATGTCCTCTACTGCATTTGCACTAGGCAGCCTGTCTGCCTTCCTTGTATTATCATCAGGACTATGATCCGTGCTACGTTACCTGGTCAGCTAGGCAACCTGCCCTATGGATGTCTGATCACTACACTGCTTACCCACCTATACATTGATTTATTGGATGAGAGGATTCATGAGGATACCTTCTCATCAGACCTTGACTGGGAGTCCATTTGCAGGACGGGTATGCGGGATGCTCAGGTCAGTGATGGTGAGAGGAATGCTCTGGTACATCCTCCCACCCTGGTAGAGATAGCAAACACTGAGGCAGCAGCAGCAGCAGCAGGGGTCCCTGGGGGTGATGCTAAGGATGAGGATCCTATGTTCATGGATGTAGACACCATGTCTCCTCCATCACCTCTACATTCTACTGGAGCTGGTCCATCTCGGGCTCCTTCACACACTGCTGGTCCTTCACATCCACCATCTGATGATATGATGGGGCTACTGCGTGAGATTAGAGAGGCTCAGCGCGTAACTGATCTGAGAATAGAAGAGCTTCTAGATGCTCAGCGCGCGATTGATGGGAGAGTAGGCGAGCTTCTAGATGCTCAGCATGCGTCCGAACAGCGGATGGCCAAGTTGACAGCTAGTCTCCATACGACCCAGACTCAGGTAGCCTGGTTGACTAGAGTGTATGCTGAGGACTATGACTGGGATCGTGAGGCACCTCCTCCTCCAACACCTCGAGGTCCATGATGTATATTTTTTTTTTCTTTTTGTACTTCTTTGAACTACAGAGTAACGGTCCGGATTATAGACTGTACTCTAATTTAGATATGTATAAACGTTGCTTTTTATTTGATGTATATGAAAATTATTTCTCCTTTTAATAGTGCATTATTCTCTTTCTTTAATTTTGTCTCATACAACACAGGTGCTTATAGTGTGTTCTTATAACAGCTTTTAAATTTTATCGTAATTCAGTTCACGAACTTTTGTGGAAGTGTATCGGTTTAATAGACAGGGCCCGAGAGCTCTGATACCAAGTTGTCACACCCCAATTCTACACTATTCAGAATGGTGTGATGAACCGCCAATAAACCAATGGTTCAACCAGGATCTCGAATAGACTGTGTCCGTTTGCTTAAACCATACACATCCACAACCATAATCAAAATAAATACACGATAGCGAAAGTCTTTAATATTAAATGAACTGAGAGTCTAAAGATGATAACATAAATAAATTATTCAATTATCTTCAAAATACTAAGACATAAAATAAAATAATTTAATCAATTACATCGTCTGTATAATTTAAATAAAATTTAATCGAAGACGCATTAGTTGCACTCTCATGACGAATCATGCGACTCCATCATAACTTCAACATCCATCGCCACCGCATGTTCATACATCGGAGCATTCATATAATCTTTTATGGTGGTACCTGCATCATCAACTAAAAATATTCGACGTCGAAAAGGTGAGCACACATCACGGCTCAGTGAGCAAATAAAATAATGTAACATACATATGCATGCATTCAATTCATATCTTTGGTCTGGTTCATAAGTTTGCAATGTGCAATAAAAAGGATAGGTGGCCGCCGCACCTCTATACACGAGTGTGTGAAGCCGCCCAAAGGATCAAACACCAATGCTGCCCACATGCACCCACCATGGAATAGGGATAGAGCTAAACTGCTTAGGACCGCACCGCATCACACTTCCCCTGATGCCCTACCCATACCAGCACGTAAGCCCCTATTGGGGAGGGCTTGCAAACTGGGCTCGCAGCTAACGAATCCTAATGTCAAATAGTGTATCCAAGGTCTTACCCCAGCATCCCTCAATAAGTCCATAGAGATAGAGCTAAGGCCCCCTGGTAGAGTCAGAGACTACACGGTCCGAGACCACCTCCCCTGATGCCCTACGACGTAATAGTTCTGCTAAAGTAATGGCGATACGACGAGGACTCGCATCAAGTACACTAACCAGGATGAACCATAGTGTCACGTCCTCCCCCTGATGCCCCACTCGCATCAAGTACACTAACCACATACAAACATTCACATGTCTATCCCTAGCATCATCATCATCATCATGTTATGAATAAACTGATATGCATGAACAGTAATAACAAGAATAGTGGATGACATGTGATATGCACATTACAATCATACAAACATAGAATCATTCATGGTATTGGACTCAGTAAACAAAAATAGTTTATTATTAGCCAATTAATTTAGGTCTTGTTCCCTCACCTTTGATTGCTAGTAGATCCTCGTTCAAGCTTTATAATTCACTTTTAAATCACTGGAAGACCTAATAAGTTAATATATTTTAATTACAATTAATTTCAATATATTTAGACTAACAGAAACTATAGGATCACAAGTAGGGTAGCACCTAGGGTAGCAGTTTCTGCGACCACAGGGGTAGGGTCGCAGGTAGGGTAGCACCTAGGGTAGCAGTTTCTACGACCCTAGGGTGTAGGGTCGCAGGTGGGGTCGAATACCATTCGACCCTACGTGCGACCACACCCTCCCTGGGACTTCCCGAGGGCATGTGGACGATCACGTAGTCTCATAGGGTCTGATATCATTCGACCCTACGTGCGACCATACGTGTTCTGTGTCGACCTTTTATTCTAAAGTCCATTCCTTCATGTTTGAATCCTTTGGCTTACTATCATGGTCCATCCTATGATTGTTCTATGGCTCATAACTACAATTTATACACCATTCATTACCCATAACAATCTCTTCCATAGAGTCTCTTGGAATTTATCCATGGATGGATGATTTGGGTTTCTCCTAATCCTATGTTCTTCATAAACTATTCTAGGTTCCCAATTCATGTAGGGATTTAGGTTCATACCTTGGATTTGCTGAGGTTCAAAGGTTTCTCTGAACTTCTTCTTCCATAGTCTTCTTCTTCAAGTTTCCTTCTCTTCCTTCTCTTCTCTTTCTCTCACTTTCAATTAAGTTTCTAAAGGAGTGAAAGAGGCTAAGGGACATCCTATTTATAGAGAAAAACCCTCTATAATAAGTCCCAATGAGTTTAGGAAAGACCCCCTTTGAATTAGGAAGGTTTCTTAATTTCTGGTTTCTGACTTTTATCGTAGGGTCGGATGTAGGGTCACAGAATCCATCGACCCTACGTTTTTTAAGATATGCGATCCTACGACTAAAAATTCATGTGTTGGACTCTTTTGAGGTGGGGTCGGTCACACCTGTTTAGGCATGCGACCCTACCCTCATATTTGACTGTTTTTGAGTTAAACTTCATACCTGGTCTTGTGGTTTCTTCACGCACTTTGTTCACTTGGCTCGACCATGATAGGTAGACCTGGTACAAGGTGGTAAGACTGGTTAGTTCGATACGGGTCTTACAGTAAAGGTTGAAAGACAAAGATCAACATGGCATACTACAACTACTATCGGAGCCAGTCTGGAAGTGAAACTTCATTACAATGAACTATGTCACTGATTTGCCACTGACTCGTAGATCGGTTGACGCAGTTTGGGTGATTGTTGATCGCCTTATGAAGATAGCTCATTCCATTGCTATATGACCTAGGTATGCTTTGGAGTGGCTAACTAAGATATATGTGGATTGAATTTGCTATTAAGCTACCATGTAGATGTCACCTGTGAAGCAAGGTACGGTAGAAATGTCGAATTTCTTTGTTTTGAAATGAAGTCGGAGAACAAGGAATTGTAAAACCTGAGTCTATTGAAGAAACCTGTGGATGGCAGACAAGATCAAAGAAAAGGGCCAAGATAACTCAAGTTTGTCAGAAGAGACACCAAGACCTCGAGTTCGCCATAAGTGACAAAGTGTTCTTGAAGATATCACTTATGTATGGTTTGAAATGATTCGACAAGAAGGGAAAGTTGTATCCTATATAAGTTTTGGGACCTCATAAAAAGTTTGGAGAGATGTAGAAAAATTGCATATCAAGCGTTACCGTTGTCCATGTCTAGTGTGCATGACGTATTTCGTATATCTCTATTGAAGAAGTACATTGGAGATCCATATCAAAGGTATTGACCACCGATCCACTGGATTAAATAGAAGATTTAACTATTGAAGTGATACCAGCCTAGTTTACTAGTTGGAAGGTACAACATCTCCAAAGCTGGGATAATTAATATATGAAGGTAACTTGGCGAAGCCAAGATGGGAAGAGGATTGCATGGAAAGAATAAGATGCAATGCAAAAATAGTATTTCCACATATTGACTCCAAAGTACATTCAAATTTCGAGGACAAAATTTCTTTTAAGGATGGTGGAGTTGTAAGACCCTTACGCCACGAACCCGGTTCAACCTTACATTCTCGTGTCGTGACCGGTCTTCCTATCATGGTCGGGTCAAGTAGACCAAGTGCATGAAGAAACCAGAAGGCTAGGTATGAAATGGAACCCAAAAACTTCTAATTAGGAGTGTGTGGTCGCATACCTAAATAGGTGTGCTCGACCACATCTCAGAAGAATGCGACCACCAGAATCTGGAACGTATGGTCGCAAGTTTTTGGATGTGTGGTCGACGGGTTCTGTGACCCCACGTGCAACCACACGAAGTTAGACAGACTCCGTGATTAGGAAACCTTCCTAATCCGAAGGGGGTTCTTTCCTAATCTAAGTAGGACTCTATATGGAGGATTTTTCTCTATATATAGGACTTCCCTTAGCCTCTTTCATCCTTTAAGAACTCAAGCTGAAATAGAGAGAAAGAGAAGAGGAGGAAGAGAAGGAGAATTGAAGAGGAAGACTAAGAAAAGGAAATTCAGAGGGAACTCTGAATCTTCAATAAGTATAAGGTATGAAACCATCCCCCACATCTGTTGAATACCTAGAATAGATCATGGAGGAGATAGTGATTCAAAGTAAAACCCCAATCATCAAACCATGGACAAATTCTAAAAGATCCATGGATGGAATCTATTAGGATGATGGATTGTGTAAATATGAATTTTAAGCCATAGAACAATCATAGGAAGGATCATGATGATAAGCAAGGAATCAAAACATGAAAGAATTGAGTTGGGAGTAAAAAGTTGACCATCACATGTGTGGTCGCATGTGCGGTTGCATGATATGCGACCACACGAGACACACAAAACCGACCACACACCCTCGGTAAGCTCTAGGGAGGGTGTGGTCGCATGTGTGGTCGCAGGATATGCCACCACACGAGTCCCAGATAATCGACCACACACCCTCAGAAAAGTTTCTGGGAGGGTGTGGTTGCATGTATGGTCACATGGTATGCGACCACACATAGCAACCACACACCCTCGGGAAAGTTTCAGGGAGGGTGTGGTCACATGTACAGTCGCGTGATATGCGACCACAAATAGTGACCACAAGCTCTCGGGGAAAATTCAGGGAGGGTATGGTCGCATGTATGGTCGCATGATATGCCACCACACCTTGCTACCACACGCCTTGTGGTCGCAAAAACTGAGACCATAGGTGTAGTCGCACCTGCGACCACTCATCTTCTAGAAGTCTAAACTAATGGAAATAAATTTTAATTTAAAATCTATAAATTTGTTAGGTTTCCAAGTGGTCTAAAAGTAATTTACAAAGCTTGGACGAAGAACAACCATCGACAAAAGGTGAGGGAACAAGACCTAAACTAATTGGCTAATAATAAACTGTTTTACTATTTGAGTCCAATGCCATGAATGATTCTATGCTAGTATATTTGTAATGTTCATTTTACATGTCATCCAATATTCTTGCTATTACTGCTCATGCATATTTAATTCTGTTTATTTATAATATGATGATGATGATGATGTTAGGAATAAGCATGTGAATGTATATGTGTGATTAGTGTGCTTGATGCGAGTGGAGCATCAGAGGGAGGACGTGACACAATGGTTCATCCTGGTCACCAGACTCTAGCTCTATCTCTACTCAAGTCTTGCCCACTAACATCGTCGTATCGCCATTACCTTAGCAGAACTATTACGCCGTAGGGCATCAGGGGAGGTGGTCTCGGACCGTGTAGTCTTTGACTCTGCTGGGGGGCCTTAGCGCTATCTCTATAGACATATTGAGGGATGCTGAGGTGAGACCTTGGATACAATGTTTGACATTAGGGTTGGTTAGTTGTGAGCCTAGTTTGCTAGCCCTCGCCAATAGGGGCTTACATGTTCGTATGGGTAGGGCATCAGGGGAAGTGTTATGCGGTGTTTGATCTGGGCACTTTAGCTCTATCTCTATTCCATGATGGGTGCATGTGGGATGACAATGGTGTTTTATCCATTGGGTGGCTTCATACACTCGTGTATAGAGGTGCAGCGGCCACCAATCGTTTCTATTGTACATTGCAAACTTAAAAATCAGACCAAAGATATGAATTGAATGCATGCGTATGTTTTTTGCATTGTTTAGTTTTCTCACTGATCTCAAGTTGGAGAGCTGACCCTCGCACGCACAATTCTTTTTAGTTTCTGATGTTGCAGGTATTACGATTACAGATTATGTTGACATGCCCACATATGAACTGGTGGCGGCTATGGATGAGCAAGCTGTGGAGGAGTATTATGATTCATTAAGCGAGCGTTTCAACTATGAATGCTCTTAGTGTTTAACTTTCGTATTTAGATATTTAAAATATGTATTAAATTATGTTTTGGTTACTTGGAGATAACTGGAATATTAGTTATTTATCATGATTAGACCTCAGTTCATTATTAATAAGACTTATACTATTTACTTTAATATCTCTGATTAATAATTAATGTGTTTTGGTTTAACATGGTTGGCATAGCCTATACGAGATCCTAGTTGAACTGTTGGTTTATTGATGGTTCATTACACCATTCTGGTTAGTCCAGAATTGGGGTGTGACATGATACCATAGTCATATTTCGACGACTAAAGCCAGATCGGTTTAATTGAACATGTGAGGACTTCTCCCAGCCAAGGAATTGGATTCGAGTCATGGGAGAGATTACCAACAACTTCCATTATTCCGATGCACAAAAGATCATGTGCGCCACCTACCAACTGGAAGGCTTGCCCTATGAATGGTGGCGAAGCAGTCAGCCTGCACTACTGCGATGACATGGAGTAATAACTTGGGTGATATTTCGAGAGGCTTTCTTAGCCCACTACATTCCGCAAACAAAGGAGCCTTGCCCAGAATTACTAGAGGCCATTCAAAGAGTTTGAGTGGACCTACCATCACGGAAAGGTTTTACTGAGATAAAAGAAGAATGTTTTGGTTCTCATCGCGTGGAAATTATTCAATTGGGGCCTTGCCACTCAAGTAAAATTTTCATCGATAAGTAGATTGGGCAATCTATTAAGAGGTTGAAAGCATGGGTATGTTGAACACTCCAAATAGAGCTCCTAATTTATCAAGTAATTCATAGTAAATGTTCAATTGCCTTAGCCTAGATACACTGCATGACCCATTAAGTGTAATAGGGTAGTAAGGAGGGGCATGGATGCAAATAAATTCAAGTTAAGCAATATGGTCTGACCCTTGAGTTACCATCGGATTGACCCCGGGTGATATCCCCACTGGGATGAGAAGAATTGGGCGTAAACAGTAACTACCCTACTATTACTTATGAGAATTTCATTGGATAGCAAAACTCTTGGGGGGGGGGTTAACTTCAAAGGAAGCTCTAGCATGAGCAATAGCGTGTAAATATTAACACTGGGAGGCGAAGAATGATTGATAAGACGCCTTACAAATTACGGGTCGAATTTAGAAGTTGAACCTCGATGACCGAACTTCCCCGCGAGACCTCATACTCTCGTTTGAGATAAGAAATGGGAATGTTGCCTTCGAAAAGTATTCCAATTCCTCATCCCAACTCAGTATTTGGTCTCTTGAGCAAGGATAATGAGCCTACCTTGGATAGTAATGCAAGGTGAAGGTCCAGCAGGCAATCATGTTTGTATTTAGGCACTGGTTGTGTATAAAAATGTAATGCTGAAAAACAAGGATGGACATTTGTGGACAAATTTATGGGAGTAAGAATCTAGGGATGTATACCATGATACTAACCTTAGCTAAATGGTGTGAAAGTTGAAAACCTTGCAAATTCCATGGGCAAAGAACATTGTGATTATGCATGATTGATTATTTTTATGGTCACCACAAGAGCTTGAATCAATAGAATTTTATTGATGAAATGGGAAACTTAGCCAAGTTATGGATCGTGCTCACCTCCCCACCTATGATCAATTGGTGTCCCAAGCTCTAAGAATGAGAGTCCCTAGGATCAGAACGAACCAGGGTATGCCTTTGATACACTTGTGTTAGGACACTCTAGATTTAGCTCAAATGATGAAGGACTTAGCAAGGGTTGATTGCTGGCTATATTTTGAGTTTCAGCAAGGAATGATCACTACATTAGCCAGAGCCGTGCATCACGAAATCAACCCCATATCAGTATTGGCAGATACATTAACCTTACTGGGACAACCCCCCAGGGTCTCCAAGAGCAACATAAAAGGATTATGGTGCGAATGGCAATGGAGTACGATAGGCAAGGGAGAAATATTAAATCAATAGAAGCTCTACGATGAGATGTCAATAATCCAGGGAGCAAGCAAGCGACCCATGGAAACCCTTGATGAAGAAGCACCACGTAAAATGGAAAGAGTGCAATCAGCGGGTAGTGGGAAAATTCAAAGGGGTCAACTTAACACTGTATCTGTGATCCCCACCCCACCCAGCAAGACATGTCAAAGGTGTTATCAATGTGGTGGTGGAGAGCATCTAATGAGGAGTTGTACGATACCCAAGGGGTCCCTCTTACGTCATTGTTGTGGTATAATAGGGCATAGATCTCAGGACTACTAGGGATATTAGGAATGCTATACCCGACACAAGGGTGTATCTCATACTGGCCCGTGGAAGTTTGTAGGATCAGGTATACCCCTAGACAATCTGGTTATGTAAGTATTTCGTGGCATATATAGAGACAATCGGGGAGTAGGATGAATACATGGATTATGGACATTTAGGCGAGGGTCAGGTTAATAGAGAAAGTATGTACGACTTAATTTTGGGGATGAAATTCATGTAAGTGGGGGGATTGTAAGACTCGCACCAAAAATCCCCACCAAACCAAATTTCTACTGTGTGGGGTCTTACCAGGTCAACACAAGACATAACCAACATTAAAAACCGAATGATAGTATTGAGGCAAGGGTTGAGATTACCTGACCAAAGTTGAGGGTATAGAAGAAAAATCATGAAGGGTCTCATCGGTGTCCCCATTAAAGTGGGCCCAACAAACTAAGCTTGGGGCCACTTTTTAGCCTAACCGGAGGATCTGCCACATGGAGCATCACCCGGTTCATTGCCTCCGATTTAATCTGAGGTGGACTACTTTCTCTTTTGTTGGTCCTATAAATAAAAACCACCTCCCTCATTAGCCTCATTAAACTTTTCTGGAACCCAGATAAGAGAGAGAGAGAGAGAGAGAGAGAGAGAGAGAGAGAGAGAGAGAAGAGAGGGAAAGAGAGATAAGGTGTTAGGGGAAACCCTTGGTAGCCATTGGGGATTGTGGAGCATCATTAGAGCTCGAAGAGGAGCCTCCATCACATCAAGTAAGAACAAACCCTTTTCCTTCCTTGCCTTGATGTAGGTTTACCCATTTTTTATGGTGGGGCTTGGCCACCATTAATGGCATCCACCGATGGAGGTCAAGTTTGACCTAGAAACTAGGGTTTGGGTTTCTCACCTTGAACCCAGGATTTGCATTGGAGTTTTAAGAACTCTAATGAGGTCATTAAGTGTGGGAACAAGTTTCATACTAGGTTTCGTGGTAGTATAATCGGGGTTACAAGCCCCAACCTTCCTATGGTTCGTTTCTGGTTCAGACTCGATCTAGAGGCTGGATCCAGAGTTTAAACCATGATCGTTACCTCTGGATGACTTATCAGACATTGCTTTAAAAAATTATTGACTAAGTGAGTAGGAGGGTAAACCAGGGGGAACACCATCTACCACTACCTCCGCTTCATACTTGGATGCCCTAGTGTAAAGGACCCACCGGTGGCTTCACATCAGAGGCATATCCTTTGGATATAATTCATAGCCTCTGTGTGGTTGGGTCTGGGAAGCCTTATGCTATCCAGAGGCTAAGTCAGAGGATAGACCACCCGGCTTTACCCCTGGATCACTTACAGTCAGTATGTTGTGGAGCAAACCTAGTCACAGAGGGGTATTGTGAAGACAAAGATCGTAATATTTTTTTTGGAAGTCACCACCTAGATTAAGGTCTAGGACCTTAGAAAATTTGAAATCTCACCATAAGGTAAAACTTCAATTGACTCATGACCCTTAGATTGGATTTCTAGTCCATCAGAGATTGGGTAAGCGTCAGGTTACGGTTATGGGAAGGGGTTAGGCACCCAAACCGTCCAATCGAAATTGGTCTCCTATACCTTTCCTATGCTAGACTCTATCTATTAAACCGAACTAAACCAAATGGTTTGATATCATTGAACCGAATCTGTATCCATCAGATTGCCTATGTATTACGAAATTATTTCAAAAATCAGGTTCACCATCGTAGTTCAGGTGTGATTAAAGTTTATGGCTGTGATTTATGCTTGTGGGTGATTAAGTTCATTGTTCAAGTTAAAGTTTATGCTTGAAAGGTTGAGAAACCCTATGGGTTAGGATCTGGATAGTCCATGTGAACCGATAGATAGTCCTAGTGGATCTAAGAATGGATAACCCTATTTGGGTCAAAATATGGATAACCCTATTAAGGTTGAAATATGGATAACCCTATTTGGGTCGAAATGTGGATAACCCTTTCTGGGTCAAAATGTAGATAACCCTTTTTGGATTGGAATGTGGATATCCTAGTAGATCTATGGATAGTCTAAGTGGACTAAGGTATGGATAACCCTATCTGGGTCAAAATGTGGGTAAATATCCTAGTGGATCTATGGATAGTTCGAGTGGACTAAGGTTTGGATCCGAATTAGAGATTCTCCCAAATGGCTTACGTACCCTAGGGTTTGCCCTAGGAATCGGAATCCGTGTAGTTCGGGAATGGATAACCCTATTTGGGTTGGAATATGAATAAATATCCTAGTGGATCTATGGATAGTCCAAGTGGGCTAAGGTGTGGATCCAAATTTGGGATTCTCCCAAATAGCCTACGTATCCTAGGGTTTGACCTAGGAATCAGAATCCGCATAGTTCAGGCTCTGGGTTGAATGGGGATGGAATTTCCTAGTGGATCTATGGATAATCCGAGTGGACTAAAATGTGGATCTGAATTTGAGTTTCTCCCAAATAGCCTACGTATCCTAGGGTTTGCCCTAGGAATCAGAATCCGCATAGTTCAGGCTCTGGGTTGAATGGGAATGGATATCCTAGTGGATCTATGGATAGTCCGAGTGGACTAAAATATGGATCCGAATTTGGGTTTCTCCCAAATAGCCTACGTATCCTAGGGTTTGCCCTAGGAATTAGAATCCGCGTAGTTCAGGCTGAGTGAAATAACATGTTCTAGGTTAATGATTGAGAACCTATTCTAGATTTAGGATTGAGTACCTATTCTAGGTTTAGGATTGAGAACCTATTCTAGGTTAAGGGTTTACTAAGAAGTGGAAATCGTCCTGAGTTACCCTTTTCATCCTAAATTCTAATTTTGGAAGGTTTGGCAAAGCATTCTTTTTCATTATTAAGGTTTTTTTATTATTCTCATTATGCCATTCCCAAGAATGTGGGTGCCTAAATGCATGTCTCCACGCCTAGATTGTTTTTTAGAAGTGTGCATACATGGCAGTTCGACTAGGGTGTTGCATAAATTAAATTATTACCAAAATAGAAAATATCATTCAAATATGGCAACAAACAACATATATCATCTCATGTATGGCAAGAAAGCATGTGAATCATTATAGTAGCAAGCATGTGAGAGCATTTATCAAGATATAGCAGACAAATAAAATGGCATCTCATGTATTATTTCCAATCAAATTATGTCTCAATGTGTCTCAGATGAGATTCTCCAGATCTATGGTTGGGATCTAATGTGAATCTCTCAGCATCTCAGGATCAGATCCTTCATCATTAGTTTGGACTCAACTTTTCTCTTTAACAATGTATCGAGATCAAATCCTAAATCTAACTGTCAGATCTCACATCAGGATATAATCATGATCGAACTAAGAAATCAATGGCTTAGATTCATCTAAATCAGTTATGATCAAGATCTAATGGTTTATATAACTCAAAATCACTTACAATGACAATCCAATGGTTTAAAGCACTCTTGATGGTAACCCAACCGTTTCGATTGCTTAAAATCACATCTAAAAATAATCTAACCATTCAGATTCCTTTAAGACACTCATGATCAAGATGTAATGGTTCAGATTCCTTTAAGACACTCATGATCAAGATCTAATGGTTTATATTTCTTTAAGACACTTATGATCAAGATATAATGGTTTAGATTCAAGTATCAACACATCTAAAATCAATGGTTCAGATTTGATCATTTCAATATCTAAGATCAATGGTCAATATTAAATCACTTAAAATTCCAAGATCAATGGCCAATATTAAATCAAAGTTTCATATTCAGTGGGTAGAAACGAATCACATCAAAATTCAATCAAAGGGCCAAAATTCATCCCATCCAAATCTCATGATCGATGGGCCCTCAATTAATCAAATTAAAACCCATTCTACACCAATGGTTCACATTGAATCAAATTAAAATTCAATCAATATCAATGGTCAAATTTTAATCATATCAAAATTCCATGATCAATGGGTATATTTTAATTACATCAAAATTCCATGATCAATGGGTGAGAAGTCAATCATGTAATGATGGGATCAAGTGTTGCAGATGTGAATCAATGGTGATGATCCTCTCTCTTCCTCTTTTCTTCTCATTTTTCCCTCTTTTTTTAGAATCCCACTTTTTTTTTTTTTTTTTGTTGAAACCACCTTCTTCCACTCCATCTCTCTCTTTCCTATCAAAATGACAACAACTCATCTTGAATAACACTAAGTAAAATTCTTCTCTCACCACCAACTCTCTTCGTTCTCTTTCCCTTGTTTTCCCTCTTTTTTTTTTTTCTTTTCCCCTCTCTCTCGCCTCCCCTTTTTTTTTTTTCTCTCTCCTCTTTTGTTTCATTTTCCCTCTTTTAGTCTCTCTCTCCTCTTTTAGATTTAGCTCTTGCCTCTCTCTCCTCTTTTAGATATCTCCTCTTTTAGATCTCCCTCCCATTTTTATTTATTATTTATTTATTTTTCTTTCTTTTCTTTTTTTCTATTTTTGCCTCCCACGTTTTGTCTTTATCTCACCGATCCCTCTTCTTCTTCTGGTCTTTGGTCGTCCCTCTCCATTCAACAGATGTTCTTTCTTTTTTTGTAGATCTCTCAATCTCTCTCCAATGTTTTTTCTGCTTTCTTTTTTTTTCTTTTGTTCTTTCCTTTATTCTTTCCCTTTCCATCTGCTCTCTCTTTCCATCTTCTACCTCTCCATCTGTCCGTCTCTCTCTTAATTTCTGTTATTTTTCTTTTAGAAAAATCCTTCTTTTTCTCAATCACAATCTCACGGCTTCTTATTACCTAAAACCGAAAACCCTCTCCCTCACGTTTTCTCTCCTTCTCAATCTTTCCTTTTCTTTCCTCAATCTCAATATCACGAATTCTCTTCTCTTTCCTATATATATATATATATATATATATATATATATATATATATATATATATATATATATATATATATATATATATATATATATGTTATACATTATATAAATTTATGTAAAAGAAAATGCATGCATATGGGCCTTCGATGTTTTTACTCGACTTTGGTGAACTCCAATGGAATTGGTCTTAGCCCAAGAGCGCAAATATGAAGCTTTGAAGTTCAACGATAATTTTGCATGAAGCTTGAGTTGGACTAGGTCTCCCCCCGGGTTGACATCCACTTGAAGAGGCTGAATGTTTGGACCAAATTTGACTTTTTTTTAGTCTATTTCTACCACCATTCCACATGAAATTTTTCGATAGTCTCTATTCCAAATTTTCAATGTTCACTTTGTAGAACACTAAAAATGAGGAATATTGGAGGCCAATTATAACCTATGGAGGCCAATCATTGTGTTCCCGACTCATCTTGGGACCCGCATGGTGACATGCTAGATATGTCCATGCAAATTTAAAAGATAAAGCTATTTAATTAAATAGGTAATCTGACGTTGGGAAATGGCAAAGCTTTCTGTCGGCTTTAAGGTTCAGTAGCACCCCTGGTGCCTACAGGTGAGGGGTCAGGTTCGTAGAGTTTGAGCATGTGTAATGTGTATTTATTACTATTGATGAATTATAACATGTCAACTTTTATGCTTTATAACATGTTATCTAATAACTGCTAAGCATAAGCATGCATAGCATAACAGCTATAACTATGAATTTTGGATAGTGTGTTTGTTGGAATGATGGTTTGTGTGGCATACGGGCCATGTTATTGGTGTTGTAGCTTAATGGAGGCACGGTGAACCTTGGGAATGGGGAGTTGGGGTCCTCTCTTGAGTACAACCTTATTTATATTGTTAAAAATATGTTTAGCCATGTATGATAATCCACATGACGTGTGGGTATCCAAAGGAGGGTGGCACACAGACCCGTGGGCTATGTTGGAACTGCTAGTACTTTAGCAGTGGCACGGTGGTCCATGAAAGTGGTGCTAGGGATCTCTGCTGAGGTACATCCCTGTTTACATTGTGCACTTGCAATGCTTTGTCTGTATGAGTGGGTATGCCTATGGATGATGATGAATTACGTGCTTGTTGTGTAATTGGTGGCCCTTTTCCATTGCTAGCACCTTAGCGGGGGCACGATGGTCCATGTGAGTGGTGTCAGGGATCTCTGCTGGGATGCGGCCCCCTTTCCTTTATGTACTACATGCATCGTTTATTACCCATGGTTATACGTCATGTGCTTTAACGGGGGAACTTACCAGGAGAGGGGAGGTTCAAGTGTTTCGGAAGGAAAAATGCAAAAATGTTCAGGAGGGGGGGCATGCGAACAAGTCCAGGGGTGGTATGGTTCGGATAGATCTCTTCTGAGGTACAGCTAAGACCATGGGGCATTCATGTTTGGTGTACATTTTATCCTTGCTTTATATTTATGTAGGATGAATGGATGTTGGTAGGATTGCATTGATACTCAACTTCTCGCAGAGCTAGGATGGGAGCTCACTCCTCGATATCGAATTCTTTTGAGTTTTTAGAGTAAAAACCTCTTCCACTACTGATCAGATAGTACCCTTATGGGGGAGGGGACTTCTCTTGGTGGAGGCCCTTTTGAGGGATCATGATGACTGTTGTTCCTGTAACAAATGTATTTACAGGACCTGAGACAATGTCTCGCCTCTCTGTTGCTTGGATAGCTGTAGATAGACAATGTTTGGTCTATCTTCGTTACACTCCTCTCCAGATTAACTCCTTTAGATATTTTGTATTAACTATAGTACATTAAAGTGAGAAACTTGTTTTCGTGAAACTATGGGGACAAAGGTGTCTCTTCCACCCATCTCTGATGGACAAAAAAAATGATTTGGAGTCGCCACCTAGATTAAGGTCTAGGACCTATAAAAATGTAGTCTTATCATAAGAAAAGACTACTATTGACTCATTGGATCCAATATATTGGCTTTGGTCTATCAAAGAAAGGATAAGCATTCAAGGTACAGTTTGGGAAGGTGTTTGGCACCCAAAACTATCCGATCTGAAAATCGACCTCCTATTTGATTATACTTTCCTTAGACTCTATGGTTTTGACTATTCATGGTTAATGGATGATGACTAAGGCTCATGGGGGATCCTATGCCAAGTTGCTAAGTTCTTCTAACCTAGGTTCAGCCAAACATTTTCTCAAAATAAATAAACAAGCAAAGTAATATACAGTGAACCAAACAAAAAATGGTTAGGTGATGGACATAATCTGAGACGTCCTAGACACCTCAAATTGCCTACGTATTCAAATCTTGAAAAATCAAGTCCATAACGTAGTTTGAACAGAATGTGATTAAGGTTTATGGATGTGGTTTATGTTTAAGCTTTCTTAGATTCAATTGTTCAAGTTGAAGTTATGCTTGATAATGAATGAGGTTAAATCTAGAGATAGCCTATGTGATTGAAGTGAATATGGATATGGATATGGATATGATATGGATATGGATATGGAGGACCTAAGGATTCTAAGATGTTGTACTGTATTTGGAGAGGCCGTCCAAGTTTCCTACGTAATTCAGAGGTCTAGAAAATCAGGTACAACGTAGTTCGTTGTTTGATGGGTTAATACTCTCAAAAAGCAAAGAGGGACAAATACTCTCAAGGAGCATATGATAAGTCTACTCTCAAGAAGCAAAGGGTAAATACTCTCAAGGAGAAAAAGGTTTAATATTCTCAAGGAGCAAGGGATTTGATACACTCAAGGATCAAAGGGTTTAATACTCTCAAGGAGCAAAGGGTTTGATACTCTCAAGGAGCAAGGGGTATAATACTCTCAAGGAGCAAGGGGTATAATACTCTCAAGGAGCAAAAGGTTTGATACTCTCAAGGAGCAAAGGGTTTAATACTCTCAAGGAGCACTACTCTCAAGGAGCAAAGGGTTTAATACTCTTAAGGAGCAAAAGGCTTGATAGTCTCAAGGAGCAAAGATGTGAGTCCATGTTTGGGAATCTTTCCAAACTGCCTATGTATCTTAGGGTGTTGCCCTAAGAATCAGGATCCGCGTAGTTTGGAATGCGGATTCAATTCATTCATGTATTCATTCAAGATCAGGGTGTGGAACCTAAATGCTCTATGGTTCGATTCACATCACACCTATCTAGTTCTCTATACCCTAGGGAAGATGAGCTAAGGGTAGGGATCGTCCTAAAACAACCTTTGACCTAAAACCCTAATTTGGCATTTGTTGGGCTAGACTTCATATCTCTTGATTAAAATTTATCATTTTTACTCTTACCCTTCTCGTGGATGTGGATGCCTAATTGCACGTCCCCACACCTAATATGTCTTTTAGGTATACAGATATGGCAGTTCGACTAGGGTGTTGCAGAAATTAAATAATTACCAATAATAAATATCATTCAAATATGGCAAGTAAGAACAATATCATCTCAAGTATAGAAATAAAGCATATCATCTCAATTATAGCAACAAACATGTGAGAGCATTGATAAAGCATCGATCATCAACATTGTGACCAAGATCATATTTGATCGACTACTCAGATTTGATGTAATTGATCATCATCAATGTGATCAAGATCATATTTCATCAATGGTTCAAATTCAATTAAAATATCCATGAGGTCAATCCAACCATTCAAATTCAATTAAATCACTCAAAAAGGATAATCTATCCATTCAAATCAATCATCAAGACAATCCAATGGTCCAGATTCAAATAAGATGCTCATGATCAAGATCTAATGGTTCAGATTCGAATAAGATGTTCATGATCAAGATCTAATGGTCTCAAATTCTTCTAAGGCACAATATGATGGAAATCTAATGGTTTAAATCATGCCTACAAGGTCAGACTATGAAAACTGGTCAGACTGATTTTTAAATTCGAACCAGTCATGAAAAAATAATCATAAGATATTCTTCAATCATGCAAAAAATTATCTGTTAACTTGGTTGTCTTTCAGACTCATGTGGGTACCTTTTCCTTCAAGAAATGATGTCTAAACAGATCTCTACAGGACAACTATGCATGGATTTTTATGATTTTTATTGTAATCAATAGATTTTGTGGACCTTTACCAAAACATGCATATGGGGCTTCATACATATTCAAATTAAGCTCAAAATAAATTCTCTGAAAGAGGACTCAGAGACCTAGATTTTGTCTCAAGAATGGAAATCCTAAAAGGGAACCAAAATCGGTCAAATATGCACCACAAATGCAGACATGTGCATTGGTCAAGTTTGTTCTAGATTCTGATCAGCTGCACCATAAATTCAGTATAAAATCAACCATTCATTGAAAATAGAATTCAGGAATACAATCACAGCCAAAGAACTATTTCTCCATAAGTTCATCCATAAATTCTCGCTCAATTAGATCATCACGAGTTTCTATTATATGTTACTCTTCTTCCAATCTAAATTTGTTGCTGTGTAACATAAGGCAGCATTTATACCGGATCCTTCCTCAGACTTCATAATTCTCTTTTTGCTTAAGGCCTTAGCTACTACATTAGCCTTACTCGAGTGACACTGAATATCATAGTCTTATTCCTTTAAGTGTTCTAACCATCTTCTCTGTCTCATGTTCAACTCTTTTTGGTGAAGAGATAAATAAAACTCTTGTGTTCTAAAATTCTTCTCCGTATAGATAATGTCTCAAAGTCTTGATTGCATAATTCATCATTGATAATTCCAAGTCTTGAATAGGATAATTCTTTTAATGCTCCTTCAGTTTTCTTGAAGCATATGCAATCGCTTATTTACCTTGCATCAACCCGCATCCTAGATCCAATTCAAAATCTTTGATGTATAGGGTAAAAGGTTTCCCTGGTGTCAGAACGATCAAGATGGGAGTTGATATCAACCTTGTTTTTTAGAGTCTAGAAACATTCTTCACACTTGTCAGTCCAATTAAACTCCTCTCCCATCCTGATTAGCTTAGTAAGAGGTTTTGCGATCTTAGAGTGGTCCTCCACAAATCGTCTGTAATAACCAGCTAAACCCAAGAAACTTCTGATCTCTGCAATATTCTTAGGCGCTTTTCACCTTATGATTGCTTCTATCTTACTAGGATCCACTTTTATCCTTTCTAATGACACTATGTGACCTTGAGAATGCAACCTCGTTTAACCAGAACTCACACTTCATGAACTTGGCATAAAACTTCTCCAATCTCCGCCGTTGTAAGGCTGCTCTAAGGTCCGTTACAAGACTTTCTTCGTCTTTAGAATAAACCAATATATAGTCGATAAAAGCTATAACCGAAGTGTCCAATACATCATGGAACACCCAGTTCATCAGCTCCATAAAAGATGTAAGGGCATTGGTTAATCCAAATGACATAATCAAGAACTCATAATGCCCAATCCCGGTTCTAAAAACTATCTTCAGAATATCGTTGTCCAAATTCTTCAGCTGATGATATCTTGACCGAAGATCAATTTTAAAAAATACCTTTGCTCCTTGCAACTATTTAAACAAGTCATCAATCTGAGATAATAGATATCGATTCTTGATCATGAGCTTGTTTAGTTTTCGATAGTTTATACATAATCTGACACTACTGTCCTTCTTCTTCACGAATTGCATTGGCACTCCCCGTTATGCAATACTTCGTCGATTAGAACCCTTGTCTAATAACTCTCGTAGTTAAGTCTCAATCCCTTCAACTCCATAGGAGCTACTCTATAGGTGCCTTTGACACAGGTATCGCCCTTGGTAACAAGTCGATGACGAACTCGGTCGTACGATCAAATGGTAACCTAGGTAAGTCTCCTGAAAACACATTAGAAAATTTATGCATCACATCAATATCTTCCATATGTGGTGCTTCTTTGGTAACGTATACTACAGATACCATATATCCAACTCTTTTCTCTTAAAAGCATCTCTTCGCCTTTAGCATAGAGATGATCAGCTTTCACTTCTTAGGCAACATGCTTTCAATCAAACTAAATTATATGCCATCTTTATTCTTGAATGATAACCTCTTCTATGCACATAACAACTTTGTAGAGTGTTGAGACAACCAGTCTATTCCCAAGATGACGTCAAAGTTTGCTATCTCAAGTCGATTTAGGTTACAGCCAACTTCTATCCATCTATACAATTCGAACATTGCTCATAATACTCATCTAATGCAACATTTAGTCCAAAAGGGCTTGAACTAGCAAAATCTGGTTTAAAAGTCTTAAGAGCTTGTCTAGTTCCTTCATCTCTTAGTTTTTTAAAGACTATCACTTAAAATCTCATATATTAAAAAACTCATTAGCTTATATTTCTTTTATCCTTGTTGTTCTACCCTGATCTCTCTTTCATATACCTCAAAAAATATCTTGTGATTGTTACTTACTTTCTTGCTCATGCACTCTTTTATAAACATGACTCATAACCATTTATCTAGAAATCTTGAAATAGATTCTCTACTACTTTGTCTGAGGTTTCTTAACTATATAGATTGTTCTGAATTCAATCATCTTCCTTCCAATAATTCATTATTAACTAAACATCTTATCAATGGATGTCGAAAAATGTAAGAATCATAATGTTTGTCTAAAAGTAATTCATTTCCTTCTTTCGAATTCAGTATGATAAAGGACACTTGTTTTATCTAATGAAGTTAGGTTTAAAGGATTAAGAGTAAATCCATGGTAATCCAACCATCATCCAAAGGTCGTTAAGTTGCACGGTGGTCTGAATACATGGAAATAGAGGTTCTACAGCTCTTAACCTCATGGTTATAGGTTCTATCGAGTATATAATGCCATTGGTTGAGGTACTACAGGAGTAAATCTGGAGAAAGTTTTGGTACATCAATAAATCAGGCATAAATCGAAAAGATGTACGCTCAACATGATTAAATATTTAACTGTTCATTCAGTTCATATCTGTGTTCATGTTGTCGATCATGAGAGTGGCTCAGATTGGTATAATCAGGACTAATACTAAAGAAACAATATCTATAACTCCAATTGATAGGTTGAATTGAGAAGGTATCCTGTCAAGACACGAGAATTTAAAATCAGATATGTACATCCCCTATAATCATAAGAGTAAGTCAATAATGCACCGCATCCTATATAAATCTATCTAGTTTTATGGCCATAATAGATTTGATCCTTTGCTGAAAACGTTTGAGGCTTCATCTTCAAAAAATATTCCTCAACCCTTGTTGGATCATTTTGCTATGATGCAGCTATCCCATACATCGATGACTGATAAGGGTAACCACCTTGATACACTGCTTGTTGTACACTAGGCTTCTACACTGGGGTGTGTGTTATTGGGACTTGTTGTATGGTAGGCACTGTGTTATAGCTAACAGGTGCTGGGGGTATAGAGACGCTACCAATCGGTACCGTACTTGGTTTGACCCGGAGTTGTTGATATAGCATTGGCAACCTGGGTAGTGATTTCCATGGCAACTTAAGTAGTCGGTATCATCTGTTGTTTTTTTTTGCATTTTGTTAGGCCAAGTTTATTACAACCGTAGACAAGGCACTTGGTAGTCCAGGTAGATTGGTTGGAGTGGCCTGGTTGTTTACCTCCTTTAATTTGTTCCAATCTGATTATCATTATTTAGCATCTACCCATTTTTCACTACCCATTCTCGACCCAGATTGTGGTGGGGTCAAGTTGTAACCTCTTCTTAATGCTCAGTGGGAAAAGGATCAGCGTATGGCGGATCTCACTCTGAGTTTCCACGTCACCCAGAAGTATAGCTTTATCTTCTTTTATAGTTACTTTCATTTTTGTGTATGGCCATTGTTCTCCTATCTCTGTTGGATTTAGCCCGAGATCTTTCCCATTACCTCTACAGGGATTTAGGCATTACTAGCCATTTTTCTTCTTTCTCTGTCATACATCGAGTTTCACATCTTGTGAGTATCAACTCGATATTCTAATTTTTCTTCTTTACAAATGCTTCATTCTTCTTACTGTACTATATCCTTTGTATACTCAGACAACTATCCTACTTGTAGACCGTACCATATGATATTTATTTATCGGGATACATTTAGATTCTTTTTTTCTTTTGCCTATATACATATGGTTCCACCTCTTATATGTACATTATTGTCTTGTTTAAGTTCTGTCTCAACCAACACAGGTGCTTATGGTGTATTTGTATTAAAGCTTTTAATTTATCCTAACTCAGTTTATGGACTCTAGTGGAAGTATTCAAGTTTGATGGGCAAGGCCTAAGATCTCTGATACCAAGTTGTGACACCCCAATTCTGGACTAACCAAAATGGTGTGATGAACCATCAATAAACCAACGATTCAACCAGGATCTCGTATAGGCTATGCCAACCATGTTAAACAAAAACACATTCCACATTAATCAGAGATATTAAAGTAAATAGCGAAAGTCTTATTAACAATGAACTGAGGTCTAATCATGATAAATAACTAATATTCCAGTTATTTTCAAGTAACCAAAACATAATTTAATACATATTACAAATATCCAAATACGAAAGTTAAACACTAAGCGCATCCATAGTTGAAACGTTTGCTTAACGAATCATAATAGTCCTCCACAGCTTGCTCATCCATAGCTGCCTCCTATTCATATGTTGGTGTGTCGATATAATCTTTAACCGTAATACCTACAACATCAGACACTAAAAAGAATTGCATACACGAGGGTCAACTCTCCAACTTGAGTTCAGTGAGAAAACAAAATAATGCAACAAACATATGCATGCATTCAATTCATATCTTTGGTTTGATTTTTAAGTTTGTATTGTGCAATAGAAAGGATTGGTGACTGCCGCACCTCTATACACGAGTGTGTGAAGCCGCCCAATGGATCCAACACCATTGCCGTCCCACATGCACCCATCATGGAATAGAGATAGAGCTAAAGTGATCGGATCAAACACCGCATAACACTTCTTTTGATGCCCTACCCATACCAATACGTAAGCCCCTATTGGCGAGGGCTTGTAAACTGGGCTCGCAACTAACCAACCCTAAGGTCAAATAGTGTATCCAAGGCCTCACCCCAGCATCCCTCAATACATCCATAGAGATAGAGCTAAGGCCGCCCGATAAAGTTAGAGACTACACGGTCCGACACCACCTCCCCTGATGCCCTACGATGTAATAGTTCTACTAAGGTAATGGCGATACAACGATGTTAGTGGGTAAGACTTGAGTAGAGATAGAGCTAGAGTCTGGTGACCAGGATGAACCACAGTGTTATGTTCTCCCCCTGATGCTACACTCGCATCAAGCACACTAACAATACAAATACATTCACATGTTTATTCCTAACATCATCATCATTATCATATTATAAATAAATAGAATTAAATATGTATGAGCAGTAATAGCAGAAATATTAGATGACATGTGAAATGTATATTACAAACATACAAGCATAGAATCATTCATGGCATTGGATTCAAATAGTAAAACAGTTTATTATTAACCAATTAGTTTAGGTCTTGTTCCCTCACCTTTAGTCGATGGTTGTTCCTCGTCCAAGCTTTGTAAATCACTTTTAGACCACTTGAAAACCTAACAAATTTATAGATTTTAGATTAAAATTTATTTCCATTAATTTGGACTTTTAGAAGCTGAGTGGTCGCAGGTACTGTTGCACCTGTGGTCTCAGTTTCTGCGACCACAGGGTGTGCGGTCGGAAGGTGTGGTCGCATATCATGCGACCATACATGCGACCACACCCTCCCTGAATTTTCCCCGAGGGCATGTGGTCGCTATGTGTGGTCGCATACCATGCGACCACATCCTCCCTAGTATGCGACCACACCCTCCCTGGTATTCGACCACACCCTCCCTGGAACTTTCCCAAGGGTGTGTGGTCGATTATGTAGGTCTCGTGTGGTCGCATATCCTGCGCCACACATGCGACCACATCTTCCCTGGAACTTCCCGAGGGTGTGTGGTCGGTTATGTGTGTCTTGTGTGGTCGCATATCATGCAACCACACATGCGACCACACATGTGATGGTCAACTTTTCACTCCCAACTCAATTCCTTCATGTTTTAATTCATTGGCTTATCATCATGAGCCTTCCTATGATTGTTCTATGGCTTAAAATTCATATTTACACAATCCATCATCCTAATAGATTCCCTCCATGGATCTTTTAAAATTTGTCTATGGTTTGATGATTGGGGTCTCACTTTAAATCACTATCTCTTCCATGATCTATTCTAGGTATTCAACAAATGTGGAGGATGGTTTCATACCTTATACTTGTTGAAGATTCAGAGTTCCCTCTAAATTTCTTTCTCTTAGTCATCCTCTTCAATTCTCCTTCTCTTCCTCCTCTTCTCTTTCTCTCTCTTTCAGCTTGAGTTTTAAAAGGATGAAAGAGGCTAAGGGACGTCCTATATATAGAGGAAAACCCTCCATATATAATCCTACTTAGATTAGGAAAGAACCTCCTTCGGATTAGGAAGGTTTCCTAATCACGAAGTCTGTCTGACTTCGTGTGGTCGCACGTGGGATCGCAGAACCCGTCGACCACACATCCGAAAACTTGCGACCATACGTTCCAGATTCCTGTGGTCGCATTCTTCTGAGGTGTGGTCGACCACACCTGTTTAGGTATGCGACCACACACTCCTAATTGGAAATTTTTGGGTTTAATTTTATACCTAACCTTGTGGTTTTTTCACACTTGGTCCATTTGCCCCGACCATGATAGGAAGACCGGTCACGACACGAGAATGTAAGGTTACACCGAGTTCATGGCGTACAGGTTTTACATATTATATTTATGTCGGGTCAGCTATTACAACGAGGAAAGGAGGTCATTCCACGCTCGACAACTAAATGTCGATGTTAGGACTTGACCAACGGTTCGTTACCTGGCAACTACACGTCGATGTTCTTCCAATTCGTCTCTTGGTGAGGATGCCTTGGAGGTGGGATTTGCATCAGGGTGCTTGAGTGGTGACATCAGGAATAGCTTCAAGTGGATCTAGAACAAGAACAAATTTTCTCACCCAAGGTCAACGTCAATGCACCATTTACATGAGACAGTGGACAGAGGACAGAGTATCAGACAATAAGGTGGGGAAATAGTGTGCTCAAAGAGATGGTTAAAATCTCAATCTATAAAATACATAAATAAACCAAATATGAAGCGGTGGAATTAACCATGTGTTACAACCCCCGAAACACATCATCCAATTAGCACAAGGCTGACATGTCCCCCCACAACATACAAAGTATCAGTGGGAAATACCGGGTGCAGGGTCATCCAGCATACAATCCGGTTGGTGCCACAACCCTACTGGGGCGAGGCGAAAGATCAAAGGGATGTTCTTGCCTCTGGTTGTACCACCATCTGGATTAACTCAATGTTCTCAGGTAACACTCTTCGAAAGGCAAACAGAGGCAAAAACAGATGGTAGATCCTCTGGTTGAGCCTCTGTCATATTGTCCAAGTCACTGGCGGAGGGACCATGCGGAGGGAGGATCTGCTGGTTGCCTCTATATCCTCTTGTTGTTTGGGCTCCAATCACTCGAAGAGTCATGACCTTTGGCTTCAACCGAGGTTCTATCCGGAGGCTTGTTTTAAGTCACGGGACCTGTGGTCCTATTATTTCTTTTGCCATATAAAAGAGCGTGAGATTCTTATTTTGAACCCACGTTCTGTCAATTAGAGGAGTTAACCAGAGGCTCCCCTAGGGCTCCGGTGAAGCACCATTCTCTTGATTGATTCTGGCGATTTCAATCATTTACATCTCTCCTCTTATATTTCGGGTATGATTTCTCCTCCTTTACCTGCTTCAATTCACTTTCACCCAACCACTGGGTTCCTCTGGGTAGTTTTTACACTACGATGGGGGAAATATGTTTTCCCCTAGTTTACAATACCCTAAGGGGTCCATCACACCTCATTGTGTTGGTGTATGAACCCACCTTCCGAAGAAGCCAGCCATACCCTTACGATCCATTAAAATCCCACCGTTACAGTGGCTCCAACTTGTGGTGGAGCCTTCGAAATCTTACCCCAACCCCCATTCTCTATTTGTTTGAGCACACACTATGCACCCACTCTTGGACAGCACGAAACCTGAGTGCCTTCAAGGCTAGTGCAGCCCCTCTAGAATGGGGCATTTGACCTTGCCCAGCACGCTAGGGCTGCTTGGTCTAGAGCCCATGGCTTTCCTTGCCCAAGAACCCAAAATTTTTTGGCCTGAACCCTCATCAGTTATGATTTCCCTCACCTTAGTGTAAGGTGATATGAGGGTATTTCCTTACTTGTTAAAGTTATATCCCATGTGTCAAGCCCATAGGACTACCCCTGTCACTAATTGAGTCATGGCAACCAGACCCTTCTATTGCCTAAAGTCTAGAAATCCCCTGGTTTTCCATAGTTAAGGGGGGTGGAGTGACTACGGAATGAGGTTTGTCACCCCACATACCCTTCTCTTATCCAATATGTCAAGGGACATGGGCATCCCATCTGGTATATGGTGAAGCCTAGTGGCAAGTGAAAGGATCTCCATTTATTTTTGTTTACTGTTTTGTTGGTGTGCTAATCAGTTTTCCTACTTCTTTGTAGATAACATGACTACTCCTAGGAGAGGTGTTCCCAAGGGCATATAGGGCTACAATGCCTACTTATCATGTCTTACTAGGACAGCCTCTATTGGAACAAGTATCGAGTGACAAAGGTAGAGGTGGGTTGTTGCGTAATTTTTGATGATCGTGACCGGTTCGGGATCCGGGAAACCTTTGACCGTTTTGGTTGGTCACCCACCATGTACATAAAAGACGATGTGTACCCAAATTTGGTCTGGCTCTTTCATTGCAATCTGCGGTATGGCATAGATGCAATTTCAGGGGAGCGGACCATCATTAGTCGGGTCTTCAAAACTTGGCAATTATATTGGAGGTCACTTCAAGAGGAGACCGCCTGTACAAGGCTCCGAATGAGCCTCTAGACTTAAATGAAGATGAGTTTGAAAAACTCCAAAAGGACCTCTTTCAGCCACAGCCTCTGGGTAAGGAAAAGAACAGGGAGTTGGATTTCAATCCCATCCCCAGAGTACTCAACAGACTGGTTTAGCACAATATTTTACCCCGAGCTAGACATCAAGATGAGCTCAGTCAGCTTGGCATGTTCGTGACACATTGGTTATACATACAGTAGCCCTTGTGTCTTTCCTTCCAAATCCTTTACACCATCATACATGCCTCCTACCACTAGACCGAGAAGAGTAAATTTCCCTATGGTCGTATCATGACTCGCATCTTCAGCGTCTGTGGGATGAGTTTGGAGGGAGAGGTCAACTGGCCCTCAGTCCCCAGATTTCGACTGGGAGACCATTATTCGGATGAAGCTTGACTAAGTCGTTCTATCAGACTCTGAGTTTGAGGCACGGCTTAGGCCTCCGAGAGCAAACCAACCTTTTAGGCGTGCAGCAGCAGTGGCAGTGGTAGCAACAATTTGAGCCAGTGCTGGGACGGGTGCCAATACTAGACGCGGGCTTCTAGTCTTAGATGAGGCACCTGATCCATCTACCAGTGATGAGGTAGAGGAGGATTTAGATGAGGAAGAAAGCAGTGGCGACGATAATGATGGTTTTACTGGGGGTGATGCCATGGAGGATGATACCACCCCTGAGACTCGTGATGTCACTCCAACTACAAGGCTCGTGACTCCCCTCCAGCAACTGGGACTTCCCAATTGATTGACGTGTTGAGTACCATGTTTGCCAAGTTAGACAAGCTGGAGAAGAGAGCATGCAGTAGATGATCTCTGCATCGTTGGACACTGTCGAGAGGGACGTGGGTTTCATTCATGATGCCATGATCACTACCGGCCACCTGCACCATTACGTTCAACATAAGCCTGCACCTTCACCTGCTCTACTGAGTGCACCTTCGCCATCTGTCCCACATGTGGATTGTACCAATTTTGTCACATGAATGGTTGACTTATTCGATGCTACATTATCTTTCCTTTCATTTTAAATCAGATATTTTTATCTGGGATAACTTTCCAGGTTGTGGGTCGTATCTCGATTTTGTACTTAATTCAGATATATATTTATAGTTCTCTTTATTCTTAGTTCATATTGTCCATTATTGTCCTTCTTAGTTTATGTAATGTAGTATGGCCTAACTTATTGTTTTCCCCTACTAACTCCATGTTGGTTCACACATTGTTTTTACTTATCCTAAGCATCCGTACCGACACATGAAAATACATGTGCAAGGGAAGTCTGTAGGTAGAGTCAGGGTAGTTGTACTCTGATACCAAATGTTGTCACAGTCCATTCTAGAAATTGGGCATGATATCCGAGTTGACCCACACGACAAATTGAATACTTCCAACGATCAACCACCACAATGATCTATCATACTAACCCCACAGTGTACACGAGCAATATCTACAAGACCAATAATAGGCAAAATCAAAGTAATCATAGTGGAAGCATAATAACGGTAACAAATGCCATCTACTGATAACATATCATAATTAAGCTTGTTATGTCTCACAAAAACAAGTTTCTCACTTTACTGTACTATAGTTAATATACAATATCCAAAGTCATTAATTTAAAGAGGAGTGTAACGTAGATAGACCAAACACTGTCTATCTACAGCTATCCATGCAACAGAGAGGCGAGGCATTGTCTCAGGTCCTGTAAATACAGTCATTACATGAACAACCATCAATATGATCCCTCAGTGGGCCTCTACCAAGAGAAGTGCCCTCCCTCTATTTAGCAGCGAAAGAGGTACCTGCACCAAAAGCTGAAAAAGAATTCAATATCAAGGGGTGAGCTCCCATCCCAGCTTGGCGAGAAGTCGAATATTAATGCAATCCTACCAACATCCAATCATTCTCCATAAATATTAAGCAAGGATAACTGCACACCAAACATGAATGCCCCATAGTCTTATCTATACCCCATCAGAGATCTATCTGAACCATACCACCCTTGGACTTGTTCGCATGCCCCCTTCCTTAACATTTTCGTTTTTCCCTTCCGAAACACCTGAACCTCCCCTCTCCTGGTAAGTTTCCCCACTAAAGCACATGACGTATAACCATGGGTAATAAATGATGCATGTAGTACATAAAGGAAAGGGGGCCGCACCCCAACAAAGATCCCCGACACCACTCCCATGGACCACTGTGCCCCTGCTAAGGTGCTAGCTGTGACATAGAGCCACCAATCACACAGAAAGCACATAATTCATCATCATCCATAGGCATACCTACTCATCCTGACAAAGTATTGCAAGTGCACAATGTAAACAAGGTTGTACCCCAGTAGAGATCCCTATCACCACTCCCATGGACCACCGTACCACCATTAAGGTACTAGCAGTTTCAACATTGACTACGGGTCTGTGTGCCACCCTCCTTTAGGTACCCATACGTCTCATGGACTATCATACATGGCTAAACATATTCTTAATAATATAAATAGGGTTGTACTCAATAGAGGACCCCGACTCCCCATTCCCATGATTCACCGTGCCTCTACAGAGCTACAACACCAATAACGTGGCCCGTATACCATATGTCACCCTCCTCTAGGTACATGTACATCACACAAACTATCATGCCAATAAACACACTATCCAACATTCATAGTTATAGTTGTTATGCTATGCATGCTTATGCTTAGCAGTTATTGGATGACATGTTATGATTCATTAATAGTAATAAATGCACATTACACATGCTCAAACTCTACGGACCTGTCCCCTCATCTGTAGGCACCAGGGGTGTTGCTAAACCTTGAAGCCGGTAGAAAGCTTAGCCTTTTCCCAACATCAAATTACCTATTTAATTAGATAGCTTTATTAGGTTAGTTATATGACTTTTAAATCTGCATGGACATATCCTACATGTCACCATGCGAGTGTTAGGATGAGCTGAGAACCCAACGGTTGGTCCCCATAGGTTATAACTAGGCTGACTGACTAACTGAGTCAGACACAGATGGTAATTCCATATGATACATCCTCCGGAATTACCCTTCTGATAACACTTAGAAAAATTCATTTGAACTAAACCGGAGGATACCCCTCTGTGACTAGGTGTGCTCTACAGTACACTTACTATAAGTGAGCTGGGGGCAAAGCCGGGTGGTCTATCCTCCAACTTAACCTCCGAATAGCATAAGGTTTCCCGACCCCAGCCACACGGAGGCTCCGAATTATATCTGAAGGATATGCCTCTGATGTAGAGCCACCGGTGGGTCCTTTATACTAGGGCATCCAAATATGAAGCAGAGGTAGTGGCAGATGGTGTTCCAGTCGGTTTAGCCTCCGGCTCACTTAGTCAATAATTTTCTAAGGTAAGGACTGATAAGTCATCCGGAGGCAGTGTTCATCACCTAACCCCCAGATCCAGCCTCCGGTTCGAGTCTAGAACTAGACATGAACTATAGGAAGTTTGGGGCTTGTAACCCCCATTATTCTAGCATGACACCTAGTGGGAAATTTGTTCCCACACCTAGTGAGCTCATTGGAGTTCCTAAAACTCCAATGCAAATCTTGGGTTCAAGGTGAGAAACCCAAACCCTAATCTCTAAGTCAAACTTGACCTCCATCAATGGACACCATTAATGGTGGCCCAGCCCTGCCAAAAAAACATGGGTGAACCCACATCAAGGCAAGGAAGGAAAAGTGTTTGTTCTTACTTGATGTAATGGAAGCTCCTCTTCGAGATCCAATGATGTTGTACAATCCCCAATGGCTACCAAGGGTCTCCTCCAACACCCACTCTCTCTCTCTTATCTCGGTTCTAGCAAAGTTTAATGAGGGAGATGGGTCTATATTTATAAGCTCTAGGAAAGAGAAAGTGGTCCACCTCGGATTAAACCGGAGGTAGTGAACCGGGTGATGCTCCATCTAGCGGATCCTCCGATTGAGCTAAAAAGTGACCCCAATCTAGGTTTATAGGGCCCACTCTAATGGGGACACCCATGAGATCCTTTACGGTTTTTCTTCCATACCCTCAACTCTAGTCGGGTGATCTCAACGCTTGCCTCAGTACTATCATTCGGTTTTCAACGTCAGTAGTGTCATGACCCGACACAGTGGAAATTAGGTTTGGTTGGGATTTTAGGTGCAGATCTTACACAACCGACAGCTATGCCATCTTTATGGGTGATAATCTGATATCTTGGTCTGCCCAAAAATAGCCCACTATTGCACGCTCATCTATTGAGTCGAAATATCGGGCCATTTCCAATGCCACAGCCTGGCTTGTGTGGATTATCTCTCTCTATCAGGAATTGAGTATTCTACAAACTCAGCCTCCACTACTATGGTGTGATAACTTAGGTGCCACCTACCTCACAGCTAATTCTCTCTTTCATGCTCTCACCAAGCATATAGAGGTAGGCTTTCATATTGTTTGGCATCAAGGTTTCTAAAGGTCTCATGCTTGTTCGTTTTATCTCGACCAAGGATCAGCTGGTTGATATATTTACAGAGCCTCTTTTTAGTGATCGATTTACACCCTTACATGGCATGTTGAAGATCTACCCAGGACCGACATCAACTTGAAGGGG
>CM053267.1:70144033-70246308 GCA_028583415.1 Protea cynaroides
AAAATAAATTTGAATAGAATTGAATTTGAAAATGTTACGTATATAAATTCAAACCATCCTTAAATTCATAAGCGTGAACAGCTCTATAGGAACAGATTTAGAAGAAAACAACTCACTCTTATCTTTTGAAATCTAATCCCTCTAACATGGGAACAGATGTGCATTATTTACAGCTCATTGAGTTATCCGATATGTAATCGATTGTAAAGAGATTGTTATATAGAACTCTTACCTAAGTCAAAGGTAAGAGAGAATTACAACTCATATTCTTAATTTTACACTATTATCTCTAAGATCGACATGATCAGTCTCTGTTTTAGGTGAATTAATGTCTTAGGTGGGCCATCTATCAAAAAAAAATTTCTCATGTAGAATTTATTTTCTGAGTAGGTAATGGTGGCTTAGTGGCTAGTAGTGGCAATGTCGAACGTGAGTGCTCTTTATTTCTTGTTTTTGTGCCCTTCTAGGTATGTTAAGATGATTTTTTATCTCATTTTTTAATAAACTAAATTCTCTTGCTTTGTTATAGAAAAAAAAGGGTGAGGGTGTCCTTGTGCATGCTAAAATGAATATAGACATGAAAATGATAATATGGTAATGGTAATTATGTAATTCTTTGGTTAGGTTATCACAATATGTATTTAGGATAATTTAAAAAAAAAAAGTTACAGAAGAATGAAAACATCATTGATGCAAAATCTTGGAATTTAAAAATTAAGGAAAAATAAAGTCAGTTATTCATGTAACAAAAAATGTGTTATTTTTGGAAATCACATGATAAATCTAAGTTTATCTTTCATTTTTTTTAATATATTCTAAATCACTTGTTAACCACTTAGAGTTGGGCGAGTATACATTAATGTCTAGTACTGGTGCACATACATAGACGTACATTAGATGCATGCCAATATAAAGGAAGAAGATCAACTGTAGTGCTTCAGTGTATCGCTATAGATCCTGGCCAGTGAGAGTGCATTGATCATGTGTCTCGATGCACTCTGAATGATTAGGATCAGCACTGCTACATAGTAGTGCTACAGACAATCCTTTTCTACAAAAGAAAAGGAGAATTTTTTTTTTCTAGGGAAAATTTCACCCACCCCTTGTACTTTGCTTTTATGTCACCCAACCCCTAACTTTGCAATTAATGTCATGCACTCCCCCACAGTTATTTAACATAGATCCTGACTTAGCAAATAGGTTTTGTTAAGTGATGATGTGGCAATGGTTAAAATATTATAATGACAAAATTACCCTTAAACAATAGTAACTTATTGTTTTAGCCTCTCCCAAAAGCCAAATTTACAAAATAGCTTACCTATATTTTACCTTCATCACAACCCAACCGTGGAGAACGAAATAGAAAACAAAGGGAACTAGAAAAGCATCGCCAGAGAAGAGGGTTCATCTTCAAATTGATTTTCGTTGAGAGCTTTGCTGGATAATAGGAACACGTCACCAGCAAGAATCTTGCCTTCAGATGAGGATGCGGATAAAGATGCCACCACAACAAATATTACTTCCCATAATTTGAATGATTAAATTTAAACTTAATTTCATATTTGTATACTTATCTGTATCCTAATTATGTGGGATTGCTATTGTTATGGGATCTAATCCAAAATATCCCACCTTTATATATATATATATATATATATATATATATATATATATATATATATATATATATATATATATATATATATATATATATATATATATATATATATATATATATATATATATATATATATCACAAAACACAAAACATAATCAATCAAGTTCAGTGTAATTTAAACGTTATTTTACCAAATCTTCATGGTATAAGAGCCATCTGCTTAACAACTCTATCGTTTTTTTCCCTTCAATGGCATGTCTCTGTAAGACCCGTACTCCACTAACCCGGTCTAACCGTGAAGTGTCAGGTCTTCCCATCATAACCGGCTTACGTAAACCAATCGGATGAAAGAACCAAGTACAAGCCTCACCTTTGTAGGTTGCCCGATCGATGGTATTAGGTTGTCCGGTCCTCATGTTGGGCGACCAATCAGTCAAGTGGTCAAGCCCATAATCTGACTCTGAGAGTAAAAAGTTTCCTAATTTAAGGAGATTACTCTCCTAATTGAGAGATGACTCTATATGGCGACTTTCTCACTATATAGAGAACATCCCTATACCTTTTCTCTCTCTTTTGATCATTCTCAAACCCTGGAATTGAGAGAAAGAGAGGAGAAAAAGGAGTATAAGGCTTAAAGAGGAAGAAAGCTTGAGCAAAGAAAAAAGTCTCTATAGAAGAAAAAATTACTGTCAATTTCAAGCCCACTACATCGAGAAGTCAACGGTAAGTCCCCTATTCTATAGAAAGTTAAGACTTGATTAGGATTGGAATATCAATCATAGTGTTGGCAGATCGAACCCACCACAGTGATTGTAATCATAGGATCTCCCATGTAAACTCCATAACAAACTGTAGAAGTTAGGGATCTTTAAAGGATCAACCTCAAGGAATTAATGGCCATAGAATGACCTTAGGATGGATCACATTGTTAAGCCTAAGAATCGACTCAGAAGGATTTCAGATTGAAAGACAAACCTGGAATATGACTAAGGGGTTGTCCGGTCCCTTGACAGGTCGGCTATATAGGAGATCGGAGAGGTGATCAGTAACTCTCAGAAAGTATGACAGGGATTGTCCTGATGTCGGCCAAATGCAAGACCGGTGACTCGTCCGGACAATGTTCGGAAGGCATATATTGGAGACCAGACAATAAAACAGAGTACAAAACTTGATGGAATGAAATCATAATCTAAGTTCATTAATTGTTTAGGTTTTTCACTAGTTCAAGATAGTTTCCAAGGCTTGGAAGAGGAACAAACATCATTTACAGGTGAGGAAACAAAACTAAACTAACTGGCTAATAACAAGCTATCATTTACTTTCTGTTAACTTGATTGATACCATGTTTATATGTTTGTTTGTGCATCTCACATGTCATCTAATATTATTATTTACTACATGTATATTTTACTTTTATCTTATTGTGTTGATGATGAATAGGGTAGGCATGTGCTTGTGTATGGTTAGTATGTTAAATGGGGAGAGATTGTAGCATCGAACCATTCACCATACTAACATCGTTGTATCACCATTACTTTAACGGAACTAGTACGTCATAGGGTATCGGGGGGGTAATCGTTGTGTGTGGCTGTAAGCTCTGCCAACGGATCCTAGCTCTATCTCTGTATTGTATTGAGAGATGCTAGGGTAAGGCCTTAGATACAAATCTAATGACATCTAGCATTGGTTAGATACAAACCCAATTTGTAAGCTTTTGCCATAGGGGCATATGTACTGGTATGGAGTAGAGTATCAGGGGAGTGCTGGCAGTGTGTAATCCGTTAGGCTCTAGCTCTATCTCTATTATATAGTAAGTAATGTGGGGCAATAGCGGTGTATGCTTTGTTGGACATGCTCACACTCTCGTACATGGAGGTGTGGTGGATGTCTATCCTTACCATAGCACATTGTAAACTTATACCAGACCAAAGATATGAATTGACATCATGCATGTTTGTTGCATTGTTTTGTTTACTCACTGAGCTAAGTTATGAGCTCACCCCATGATATCATATTTCTTTTAATTGATGATGTAGGTATAACTATTGAAGACTATATCAATGCGCCATCGTATGCACACATGGCTGCTATGGATGTGTAAGCGATGGAAAACGAGCATGACTCATCATGCAAATGTTTCCACTGTGTTTACTCTTAGAATATTTTTCTTATTTGAGTTATGGTTTGTAATAAGATATTCTATTTAAGTTTGGTTGAAATTGGATAACTGGTTACTTATTACCTATCACTATAGACTCTCAGTTCATTATTAGTATAATTTTGCTATTTATTATTATCTCTGATATAAAATGTGTATGGTTTGATTGTTGGCACATTCTTATGTGATCCTGGTTTGAACCGATGATTTAGTATCGGTTCATTCACACTTCTGGTTCATCCAGAATTAGGGTATGACACTCTCAATACTCAAAGCGAGAACATTTTTCCCTTCAATGGCATCACTTTGCGAAAACCGACATTCCTGTCCTAGATGTGAATGCAATAGCGGAGAAATCCTCAAAATGGGAAGAAAAAGAGAGGAAATCTTCTAGATTCAATTGGGACCCAATATAAAAACATATTTGCACACTTTCCCATTGCTCTGAATGTTCAAGCAGACCCTCTCTACTCTGATACTCTCTCCTTTCATCTCTCTTAAATCTTGATATCTCCTTCTTCTATGTAACTTCTCTTTTCACTCTGGCTTCTTCTTTAATTGAATCTTGTCACTCTTTTTTGTATTTTTTTTAATTCATATAGATTTCCAGATTCCTCTTGTAGCATCTGGGATTATCAAATTTCAGTTTTCTTCTGCCATTTTAGAGGTTTTTCTAAATTTTGAGTAGTTGCCGATTCGAAAAGTTGCAACATAAGATTAAAGAGGGAAAAGATGTGTGCGTCAACTTTCACGACCAATGTGAATTCAACGGTAAATGGGAACGCTTTGAGTTCTAAGCAGAATGCAAGAAGGGCCATCGTTGTTGCATAAAAGAAATTTACTATTGAAATGGTTAGTGAAGGCGGAATTTCTGATGCCAGTGAAGGGCTTTAACGAAATTGGAATGCAATAGAGAGGTGAGGGCAAGTTTGTCATTTGATTGTCAAGTTATTAGGGAGGATAATTAGGTAAGTTTTTGCATTTTTTTGTTAGTAAGTTTAATAACAGGAGGTGCTAGCAAAATTGATCACAAAGTTGGTGGATTGGATGATTTAAAAGCAATGTACAAGGGGTGAATTAAACTATGTAGATTGACATGTACCTATTTTAGACAATGTCCTCGTTATCTCATTATCAGAATACTTCTTCTATACTTGTGACTGATTAGATGTCTCGTGATGTTTAAGAAAAAGAACAAACAATTATAGCAATAATAATTTATCAAAAAATAAATAAAAAGAAATGAAAGTTTAGTTTATTTGCAGTGGCCATTCCTGGTAGGAAGAGGCAGAAGAGTAATGGCCACCATTTCCAGTACCTTTAGCAACCTAATTTGCATCAGCTGAGGGTAGGTCTAGAAGAGCTGAACGCTAGTCCTTCAGAATCTCTTGATTGAGAAGAAGTCCAATGAAGTCGTCAAGAGGTAACGGATCAAGATGAGCAATGAACGAGGTGGCGAAGGAGTCATAGTCTGCAGGGAGACCACGTAGGATGCAAAGAATGATGTCCGGATCCGAGACCAGATTAGTAGCAACCGCAAGATTGGCTACCATTGACTTGATGTGTTGCAAATAGGCTGTCATAGAAAAACTACCCTTCTTCAGCTGGTAGAGCTGGTATTTCTGCTACATCACACGGGCTTGGGACTGCAAGGCATAGACTTTGGCCAGAGCATCCCAGGCCGAGTGGGCAGATGTGAGACCGACAATATGAACAAGGGCGCCTTCGGTGAGAGAAGAGATAATCCAACTTAAAAGAATTTGGTTTGTTTCCTCCAGACATAGTATTCAGGATTCGGATCGGTGCAGCTGTAAATTAGTAGAGGAAGGAAGCATCGGAGAGGGAGGATGAGTCATTCCAACAACATAACTAATTAAGTCATAGGCTAGTAGCAAAGGCATAAACTGGGATTTCCAAAGTAAGTAGTTCGTACCATCCAACTTCACAGGTAATAAGGACATGATATTAGAAGGGGAGAGATGAACTGAAGAAATTGAGGAGGCACCAGGACTTGGAGAGGAGGATGTAGTGGAAAACATGATTGATAATAGGCGTGAGTCAATTGGTATACCATATAAAATCTGGAAACAATAATTTGAGAATGTTTTCCCCTTTAATTATTGTGTCGATTGGGATTATTATATTTATAGAATTCAAAATAAATCAAAATAAGTTGTTACAATAGTTCTTCCTAATTTGTAGGATTGAATCATGAACCAGCGTTTGTTACATTTGCTATATTTGATAGGAGAAGTCCTCGATGAGAGTCTAATATTAATAGAACTTATGTGTCATCCATATGAGGTTGCATGTGGTTGTATGAGTCTTGCATGTGTTGAACATGTGTTGCATGTGTTATGCATGGGTGTTACATGCATTTGGTACATGAATATTATGAGATATTCATTTTTTGATGATGTGGATTATCCATGTTGTTCATAGTGATCAAAAAAGAAAAAAAAATCCATATGAAAATTTGCCTAAATATATTTAGGCAAAGGGTTTGATGCATGCCCAAACACGGTTATGCATCTAATTGTAAGATAGACATAATGTAATCCATCTATAATACTAAATAGTTTATGATATTCAATATTGGAGTTTTTTTTTTTTTTATTATTATTGGTGTCTTACAAAATTATACCATTTTTATTGTCTCTTTCATATTGGAGATTGAATAATACATTTTGGGAAGAAGCAGATTTTTTTTTTCCAATTTGCAAGATGGCTTAAGATGCCCTAGAATTTTGTAGTTGTGGGTAATCTTGGTATTAGAAAAGAGTAATTTTTTTTTTAAAATAGAAAAGAGTAATTTTTTTTTTTTAACTTTTGGGTAATAAAATCAAGTGAGTGGGCATGATGTGCTACAAGATAGGTTCAATGGGCCTCAAATTTTGTTAGATCTAAGATGGGGTTCGTATTTGATTAGTCGTTTTGTATCAGTTTTGGATCTAATAGATTCTTAATTCGATCTCTAATGGTATCGATCACGTGTTAATTTTCCATTGGATCTGTACACTGACTCGATCCACATCGTATTCTATCTATTTTAGATATAAATGATACCATGCCTAAGACTTGAATTTAAAACCTTAATCTCACACTCCTCTACTTTATGCTTCAAGTTAGAACCCAATTCACTTCTTCCATAGTATCCCAAAAAGAAAAGAAAGAAATTCTTCCACTTTTGGATTTAAAGACTGGTTTGTAGTTCATATTAAACACCATCTTCCTGGCGGCCTAAGGTTGATACTAATCTTTAGGGTAAGAATATTGGTGGCATCGATCCATATAGATTAGAGTGGTATGACATGATTTTGATCATTGATATCATATATGCTTCCACTTGTCAAAAGAATGAAATATTAAAAAAAAGAAACCATACTTTAGCTAAAATCTAGTCTAGGGGTGTTAATTTTGGGACTGAACCAATAGCCTGAACTGAGCCGGTCTAAATTAATTCAAAACTGACTTGGACCGAACTATTATCGGAGATGTCTTGGGTTGAGGTATGGCATATCCTATCGGTCTAGGTACAATTTGGGCTAGCCTAAAATCGACTTAAAAATTCAAACAGATGAGCCCGAACCCTTATAATGGCCCAAACCAAACCGATTTAGATCAAATATTAAACCCTAGCTTAATTGCTTTTTAGCCTTTTGGATGGTCTTAATGGATTTCTACTAGACTTTCAACCCAAATCAGCCCGAACTGACCCCGTAACAACTTGATAAACTAAGTGCGATAACAACCCAAAACTAGAACGACCCATTAGTTAATGTGCATAGTGCAACTCACCCATTCAAAGACTTGAGACTCACTGGATTAAAAATTTGAGGCCCAACTTTTTATTTTTTTTATTTTATGATAGAAAGCCCTAATTTATATTACGATTTACGACCAATACATAGTATCTTTTTATTAACTATATTGGCATGCCATGTTTACAAATAAGGGTACTTGGGTCTAAAACTACCTTCTACATCTATATTACTAGATTTTTGTTGACAAATCAAGTTATTATTTTTTTTTTATTAGGGAAGGGATTCATCCACGGTTGAATTTGCTGATCTAATTCGTTTTATAGGAATGGAGTATTTTGGGTATTACAGGGGATGCATTTAAATCATTTAGTGTATCTAGCAGTATGGTTTTGATATGGTGTGATACGGAAGGGGTATTGTTGTTATCATACTATTTAATAAATAGTATAAAAATAGTTACATTATCATACCGTTTATTAATCGATCTGTCATTTCAGAATAAACAATATGATACAATTTTGGTAAGCGATTTGGTGGGGGAGTATGAAAGAGGCAATTTTTTTTGTGGTGAAATAAAGTAGTAAAAACTGTGACTTTCCCTCTTTTTATAGTGTTTATTTTTCTCCACGAGTATTTGTAACTATTTATAATGGAATTGCTCAAAGATGAGAAATCATGTATTCTTTTATAACAAAACAGTACATTGTGGTGCAGATCACAGTACTAGAGGTCCTTTTATTCATCTGGGGAGCTTCTTACCTTCTTTCTTCGTCCTTGCTGGTTTCTATCGAGTCCATAACAGAGGAGTGTAGATAAACGGAACTAGATCTCAGTCTATTATAAGAAACCATAAACGCAAATTTGTCCTTGCTTGATGGATGGATATATGGTGAGCAAAGCTAGAAATGCAGTTCTAGTAGAGGCTAAAGCAATCTGAGATGCTCTTTAATTTTGATAGTTGAATTCCTGTCTAGCAAATTCTTGTGAAGAATGTTATTTCTCTTTTATTCCAAGGGATGCTAATACTTTAGGTCATTCCCTTGCAGAGAAAGCCCTAACGGTTTTAGGAACCTTTGATTAGCCATTGTCCTCTTCTTAGTTGATTGATCCTAGTATCATTGATACATCATCTCTAATCCTGTTACACATAAATAAAATGTTTATCCCCCCCCCCTTCCAAAGAAAAAGAGCTTGAATCCTACATAATGATGCCCATCTTACATATAGGCTACTTATAAGCCTAGAACCAGGGCCTTCAAAGGATAAACAGACGGTGTAAAGAAAAAAGGTCATCGAGTCTCCTCTCGTACATCTGCAATCAATTTGCTTTCTCTACTTTTGCAAGCAATTATGTCTCTCTCTCTCTCTCTCTCTCTCTCTCTCTCTGCTGGGTTTTACTTCCTATATTTTGTTCATAAGTTACCTATTATATATTATCCCCGAAGTACAGAACTACAGAAAGTTAAGGAGAGAAAGAAATGGAGAAGAGTTTCTAGTCTCTTAAGTTATAGAAGAAAAAATTTCATCTACACCCCATCGAAGATCGTTAACATCATCTACACCCACAAGAATGCAAAAACTTCATCTACACCCCAAATTCATCTACACCCCAAAGCTTTGGCTGTGGTAATCAAAGAAGTCTACTCTGTCAGTTGATTCCCATTAGATGCTGACGTCAGGTGGATTGGAATTTTTGACAGACGAGAATACCTTTCTGGTGGGCTAAAAAAATCAATATACCCTTTATTTGATTTTTTACCCTACCTCAATTCTGGTTTTCCTTTCGTGAAAAAAAATCGAAAAGAGTCTGTAAGCTCCTCTGAATATCTTCTCCGGCGACTCGGTCAAGACCGCAACCATGGTTGCCCCAATGAGAAGGGTCACCGTTCTGCTCCGACTATGCAATATCCGATTCTTGAGAACCTGCGAGCGATTCCCCCAATCGGATAGCGAATTCCTCACCCAATATGGCTCCTCTGATGCCAGATCCAGGCCTCATCGCAACCATTGAATCCCTAAAATGAGCAGAAGTCGACCGTGTCGAAAACGTTCGATATCCAAAACGATCGAGTTACAGAGATCCAAAAGCTTGATACTATCATCCAAATACGAAGCAAGAGAAATCTCAGAACTCGATACTTTCAGATCGGAGACCAACCTTGTTGCTTTGGGGTGTATAGAAGAGAGGAAATCGATAACCAGGGAGAGCCACGAGAGATTGACCGATGGTGAATTTAGGGTCTTCAGACCATGTATGAGTTTCTCAACGAAAGATTGAGAGATGAGATCGAGATTCTTGGTCTGCGTCTCTGTCAATGTAACACTAAGAAAACAATGGTAACTCAGAAAGTGTAGTCAAGATCCCTAAAATCAAGTTCACAAAGCTCTTCATCAGTGAAGGATTCGAGATTTTGCGTCTTGCACTACAAGAATGGGAATTGACTACTCGGGCAAATTATTAAATTGCAATCCTGGAGGGATTGGGTATGATGGAACAGAAAGAGGGATCGATAATCATGTTTGAGAAATAAGTAAAGAAAAAAAGAGATGATATTAAGGAACCTGAAGGTTTCTTGACATCACTCCAACTCCCGTTGCTTGCCTATCTCCGTGAGGCGGGAATTGCAGCAAAACCATTACCGGATGCCGCTGTTGATTCCCAAGCATTGATCGTTTCTTCGACACATTGGGGAATAGCAGCTTCGAAAGTAGTATCTTGGCTGATTTTCTGGCAGATACAAGGGTTGTTTGTTTTTATTATTAGGTGGTGTTTTAGTCGATGGTCGCAGTGAGAAGAATTTCACCATGATCGGTAATAGACATTTCACCATGATCAGTAATAGACATAGCAGAGTGGAATCTGAATATACATGGAGACAACATAGACATGAAACCAGAGAGAACCAGTGTATGGAATCTTTTCTTTTTTTTTGAAGTGATCAACCAGTGACTGTTATACGAGGTCACCTAATCCCATATCCTCCTCTGAATTCACAGGCGACGAGATTGTTGAGGTATGTGAACGTTTCGGATTTCTTCCTCTCTTTTTTTTCTTTTGAAGTGATCGACCAATGACCGTGAGATGAGGTCGCCGTAGATCCCATATCCTCCCCTGAATCACCGGCAACGAGATTTTTTCTCCAAAGTTTCCATTGGCACTGGACTTTCCACAGATGAGCTAGCTAAGCCTCTCATCTCTAATTCACCGTTTGTCAATATTCCACTTCAGTGGAGACGACAAAGGTTAAAGTAGTAATTTTTAAAATTTTCAATTTAAAATAAGAAGGGTAAAACTGTATATTAATAATTTTAGTGATTTTCGTCAGTTAAGTGGACCTAGGTGATGTTTTGGCAATCTTGTGGGTGTAGATGATGTTAGCGATCCTTGATGGGGTGTAGATGAAATTTTTTCGTTATAGAAGGTATTATTTGCTTCTCCATCTTCATGTCTCCCATTAAATAGTTCTCGTCATACTGTTGTGATCTCAAGAGTCATATAGTAACCCATTTGTTCTACAATCTGAATATTTAATAATCTATTCCATTTCAAATACTCTTTTCAATTGTCAATTATTTTATAGCTAGCTAGCTCTTTGGTTTTTAATATTTTCTTATGTATTCTCCAAGAGCTTATTATACTGAATCTGTAACAATTCAAGTACATTAATTACATTCCTTTTCATCTTTTCTCCTCTGGTAATCTTTTTATCAAATCAATAATGTGTACTTTTTGCTTTTTTCTATTGTTGCAGAAATTATAATTTCTCAAGACGGTGCTCACCAGTAGCCGGAAACCTAAAAAACCCATGGTGAAGAAAAATCCATATGGAAGTTTGTGTAAATAAGTAAGCTTAGGCGAAAGGTTTCATGCATACCCAAACACGGCTATGCATCCAATCATAAGATAGGACATAATGTAATCCATCTGTAGATAAAAAGCTTATGATCGTTGGATTCCTTCATTTCCAAATTGGAAGATTGACCAACCCAAGCCACACGATTGTTCCCTTTTATATATCAAAGATCTGATTGGCCCCTCTAATAGTAAATGGAAAAAAGATCTAGTTGAATCTTCCATCAAAGAGTTGCTGAGGCTATCTTAAAAATCCTCTAAGTCTCATTCCTAAAGAGGACATATTAGTCTGGATGAGAGCTAAAAATGGTATTCTCACGACTAAATCTGCTTATCATTTCATTAAAAAAAAAAAGGCTAAAGCTGACTCTTCCGCCCCATCCTCATCCAATATTAAGGAGTGGCAGACTATTCCAAAAGAGACAAGAAATGCATTTGGCATTGCAAATCCTTCTCGAAAATAAAATCCTTCTTACGAAAAATGTAATTGCATTGCTTCAGGTGAGGGCCTTTATCAAAGGAATATAAAGATTGACCACAGGTGTAGACGTTTCGATTATGACCTAGAATTTGTAAAACATCTTATCTTAACTTGCCTTTTCACTCAAACAGTGTGGTTCGGTTCTTCTATATCCCACAAGATTCCCTTGAAGAAATTATGAAGCTTTATCATGGATCGGAAAATGGAATGTGCTTTTTCAGCATTCTAAATCGAAAGCGTCCAGAACGTTTAGTATTGCCTCATTCTTATGTTCGTACCTATGGAGAGCCCGTAATGATATTTTTTTCATTATTCTCATGATTGGTGCCCTCTCGATGTTATCAAAAAATCTGAATCAGCTCATCTGGAGTTCATTAGTGCCACCCAGACTTCTGATCATCATGCCCATAAAACGCTTTATCCATGCTCCTCGGATACCTAGACTCCTCCAAATCCTAGATGCATCAAGTTAAATTCCCACACTAGTATGCTAGTTTGGATAATGGTTCTAGTGGTATTGGTTTTATCTTTCGAGACCACTTGAGCAATATTCTTAATTCCTTTTCCGGTAATATTCATTTCTCTTTCCCTAAAGTTGGAGATGCTCTTGCTATTAGGAAGGCTATCTAGATGGCTGTATCTTTGGATTACTAAGACATTGTGGTGAAAGCTGATTGTATGAAGGAGATAGATTTTATCTCTTCTAAAAGCTCTTCTTGGCAGCTGTCCTTACAGCCTATCATTCTGGATATTCTGCATCTACCTTCTTCTTTTCAATCTTGTGGTTTTTCCTTTGTTCTAGGGGGAGCAAATAAAATTGCTCATACCCTTGCCCAGAAGGCCTTAACCATTTCAAGATTGGTTGAATGACCATTTTCATTCTCCTTGGTTTATGAAGTTTATGTAAATAAAGCCCTGTCTCCTTCCTGTTTTATGCTTCAATAAAAAATAAAAAAAAATTAGAAAAAACAGAGCTTATTATACTCTAGATTGGCATTTTTTTTGGTGTCATACAATACTATACCATTTGTATTGTCCCTTTTATATGGGAGAATAATATATTTTGGAAAGAAGCAAGTCTTTTTCTTTCTTTTTTTTCAATTTACAATATGGCTTTAGGACCTCAGTCATGCCCTTGAATTTTGTAGACGTGGGTAATCTTGGTATCATAAAAGAATTTTTTTTTTTTTTTTTACTTTTTTCAGTAGAAAAATCAAGTGAGTGAGCATTATGTGCTACGAGGTAGGTTCGATGGGCCTCAAATTTTGTTAGATTTAACATGTGGTTCGTATTTGATTGGCCGATTGGTATCGATTTTGGACCTGATAGAATCTTGATTTGATCTCTGTTGGTATCGGACACGTGTTATCCTTCCATTGAATCAGTACATTGATCCGATTCGTATCGTATTGAGGACATGAACGATACCATGCCTGATACCTGGATTTAAAAACTTAATCTCACACTCCTTTACTCTATGCTTCAAGGTTGAACCCAATTCACTTCTTCCACATTATCCCAAAAAAATGAATAAATAAAATCTTCCAATTTTGGATTTAAAGACTGGTTCATAGTTCATATTGAACACCATCTTCCTAGCCTAATGTTGATATTTACTATCTTTAGGGGTAAGAATATTTGAGGCATCAACCTTTATAGATTAGAGTGGTATGATATGATTAGGATTTTGATCCTTGATATTATATATGCTTCCATTTGTCGAAATAATGAAAATTAAAAAAATTAAAAAAAAAAATGACAACATGGTCAAATTTTAGGCCATTTAAAATTCAAGAAAAACTTGTGAAGACATGAGGTGCACACGATTGAAAATTTGAGACCCAAATTTCTATTATAACCAATACATGGTGTCTTTTTATTAACAATATTGGCATACCATGTTTTCCGGTAATATTCATTTCTCTTTCCCTAAAGTTGGAGATGCTCTTGCTATTAGGAAGGCTATCTAGATGGCTCTATCCTTGGATTACTAAGACATTGTGGTGAAAGCTGATTGTATGGAGGAGATAGATTTTATCACTTCTAAAAGCTCTTCTTGGCAGCTGTCCTTACAGCCTATCATTCTGGATATTCTGCATCTACCTTTTTCTTTTCAATCTTATGGTTTTTCCTTTGTTTTAAGGGGAGCAAATAAAATTGCTCATACCCTTGCCCAGAAGGCCTTAACCATTTCAAGATTGGTTGAATGACCATTTTCATTCTCCTTGGTTTATGAAGTTTATGTAAATAAAGCCTGTCTCCTTCCTGTTTTATGCTTCAATAAAAAATAAAAAAAATTAGAAAAAAAAGAGCTTATTATACTCTAGATTGGCATTTTTTTTGGTGTCATACAATACTATACCATTTGTATTGTCCCTTTTATATGGGAGAATAATATATTTTGGGAAGAAGCAAGTCTTTTTCTTTCTTTTTTTTCAATTTACAATATGGCTTAGGACCTCAGTCATGCCCTTGAATTTTGTAGACGTGAGTATGTTGTTATCCTAAAAGAATTTTTTTTTTTAACTTTTTCTGTAATAAAATCAAGTGAGTTGGCATTATGTGCTACAAGGTAGGTTCGATAGGCCTCAAATTTTGTTAGATTTAACATGTGGTTCGTATTTGATTGGTTGATTGGTATCGATTTTGGACCTGATAGAATCTTAATTTGATCTCTGTTGGTATCGGACACGTGCTATCCTTCCATTGAATCAGTACATTGATCCGATTCGTATCGTATTGAGGACATGAACGATACCATGCCTGATACCTGGATTTAAAAACTTAATCTCACACTCCTTTACTCTATGCTTCAAGGTTGAACCCAATTCACTTCTTCCACATTATCCCAAAAAAATGAATAAATAAAATCTTCCAATTTTGGATTTAAAGACTGGTTCATAGTTCATATTGAACACCATCTTCCTAGCCTAATGTTGATATTTACTATCTTTAGGGGTAAGAATATTTGAGGCATCAACCTTTATAGATTAGAGTGGTATGATATGATTAGGATTTTGATCATTGATATTATATATGCTTCCATTTGTCAAAATAATGAAAATTAAAAAAATTTAAAAAAAAATGACAACATGATCAAATTTTAGGCCATTTAAAATTGAAGAAAAACTTGGGAACAAATGAGGCACACACGATTGAAAATTTGAGGCCCAAATTTCTATTACAACCAATACATGGTGTCTTTTTATTAACAATATTGGCATGCCATGTTTACAAATAAGGGTGTTGGGTCTAAAACTACCTTCCACATCAGAGTTGCTCGATTTTTGCTGACAAATCATATTATTATTATTTTTTATTATTAAGGAGGGATTCATCCATGGTCAGATTTGGTGATCTGACCATTTGTTTTATTGGAGTGGGGTATTTTGGGTATTACAAATGGATGCATTTAAGTCATTGGTGTGTCAAGAGATATGGTTTCTGTACTATATGATGTGTAAAGGGTATTGTTGTTATCATACTGTTTTAATAAATGGCATGAAAATACTTACCATTATCATATTGTTTATTAATCGATCTGATAGGTTTATGAATTAGGAAAAAAATTATGCTTCCTTCCCTATGGTTTGTCGAAAATTCAAATGCCCTCAAACATTTCAAATAAAGACAGCTGTCCCATTTTTCTAACAGTGTTAAACTTAATGTTCTATGAACAATTCTACCCCTGAATGTTATGTTAGTTAAAAATTGATTATATTGTTAAAAGACTAATATGATTCTCTTGTTCTACTTATTTCTTGGCTTTCCATCTATATCTATTAGTAAAGACGCCGCTACAACGGTTATTTTCATCATCCCCCGGCTACAATCTTGTCGGCATTGTGAGTTTCATCATCTCTGTGGTTAGCAATCAATTCACCTGCTATCATCTCCGACAAACCACTGCAATCACATCGGCATCACAAGTTTTGACATTCTTCACCATTACTAATTAAAATTACAGCCGGGCTGGGATTTATCACTCGGAGGTTTCACGTTCTTTCTTTTTAATTGAAACAGATTTCTTGAAAGAACCTGGCTTCTTTTTATCCATAATAAAAGATATTTCACGCCCTGCAAGGCTCTGCTAGCAGGCAATGTGGTTGATGGGTTGAACAGGAAAAAAAAAAAAAAAAGTTGTTTTCTTATAAGAGTTCATTCTTCCTCTTTATAGCTATAATGGACGGCGATGGAGGATTGAACATATGTAATTGCAATTTTTAATGGACTTAAAGGGCATCTTGTCTGTTTACAGCTCGTGTCGACCGTGGCAGAGCGAGACAGTAAATCTCTTCTCTCCGGGCGTGAATCCGCCATCATGGACTTAAAGGGAATCTTGGTTGACAGCTCGTGTTGAACCGTGATAGAGCAAGACACTAAATCTCTTCTCAAAGGGCACGAATCCGCCGTCCTGGTTAATGCTTATGGAACTTTCCATCATAGAGACTGTAGGGTTTCTGAAGCACCAGTTCCCATAGATTTTATGAGAGATGGTTGGATCAACCAGAGAGATAAGTTTTACAAGTGTTATCCCGATGTTTGTGAACAATCAAAGCCAGAATGAATTCGGATAAAATTTACTAGTCGTTGAAAACTCAAACAAACGCAAGAAATCTCATTCTCAGGAACTTTGTCAAGTGACTGTCAAGTGACATAATTTTCATCATAATTTTCATCAAATCTGATTGTAGAATACTCAGCGGATTGTAATGGATTCACTATAGAATTGGGATGAAACCGTTGATCTAAAAAAAAATTTACCGGTCAACGGTGCCACTGATCTGATTTTCCAATTCTCCTCCCTCAAACCCTCTTTTCTGTTTCTTCCTCTCTCCTCTCCATCTCTCAATTACCTTTCTTCCACCATATTTGATCAAAGAAAATCACAAGGTAATATGGTTTTCTTCTCCTGAGTTTTTGCAGGAAGAAACACCGGCGATGATGCTGATTACAGCGTCAAGGAGCAGGATGAAAGAAACTGCTAGTAGTTGCAGCTATGAGGGCTTCTTCGAGTTTAGCAATGAGGGCAGGGTTTGTCTGGACTGATCGGGGCAAATTAGATTCTTTTTTTGAGGGTAAGTCGGGTACTTTCTCCTTTGAATGGGGTTACTTTGGTCATTGTAAAAATATTGGTCATAAACCGTCAGCATCTAATAGAATATATCTAAAGGAATGAATTTAGTTGTAATTTAATAGTCATTGTGGGGGAGGTATTCGTACTTCTTTGAAACATTTGGGAGCATTTGTATTTTGAGAAAACCACAAGGGAGGAAACGGTATTTTCCCAAAGAATTAATAATATGGTATGATTTTAGTAAACGATTTGGTAAGTGTATAAATTGAAATAGGAGAAAACTGTAAATCCCCCCCCCCCTCTCCCCCCCCCCCCCCCCCCCCTCCCTATTCTTCCCTCCCCCCCTCCCTTTTGATGATGTTTATTTTTCTCTGGTATTCTTTCTTTTAGAACAAAATAGTACATTGAGGTGCAGATCACAATACTAGACTCTTTCTTCATCCTTGCAAGTTTCTATCAGGTCCAAGGAACTGGATCTTAGTCTGTTAAAAGAAACTATGAACGCAATTTTGTCATTGCATGATGGCTTGAAGTATGGTGGGCAAAGCTAGAAATGCAATTCTAGTAGAGGCTAAAGCAATCTGAGATACTCTTTGATTTTGATACATCAAAGCTTGAATTCCTATCTAGCAAATTCTTGTGAAGAACGCTCTTTTTTTTTTTTTATTCCAAGGGATGCTAATGCTTTAGCTCATTCCCTTGTTCGGAAGGCCCTAACGGTTTTAGGAACGTTTGATTGGCCATTATCCTCTCCTTGGTTGATTGATCCTAGTATCATTGATGCCTCAGCTTGTAATCCTGTTACTTATCAATAAAATATTTGTTTAACTCCCTACCCCCCCCAAAAAAATAAAAATAAAAATAAAAAGCTCTTGCATTCCTGCATGAAGATGACCATCATACCTATAGGCTATCTATAAGCCTAGAACCGGGGCCTTCAAAGATTAAACAGACAGTGTTAAGGAAAAAGGTCATCGAGTCTCCTCTCTTACATCTGCAATCAATTTCCTTTCTCTACTTCAGCGAAAAACTCTCTCTCTCTCTCTCTCTCTCTCTCTCTCTCTCTCTCTCTCTCTCTCTCTCTCTCTCTCTCTCTCTCTCTCTCTCTATGTAGGGTTTACTTCCTATATTTTGTTCACATGTTACCTGTTATATATACTCCCCTAAGTATAGAACTACAGAAGGCAAAAAAGAGAAAGAAATGGAGAAGAGCTTCTTGTCTCTTAAGTTATTGAAGGTATTGTTCGCTTCTCCATCTTCATCTCTCCCATTATTTAGTTCTCGTCGAACTACTATGATCTCAAGAGTCATACAACAACCCATCTGTTCTTCAATCTGAATCTTTAATAATATGTTCCATTTCATCTACTCTTTTCAATTGTCAGTTACTTTATAGCTACCTAGCTCTTCAGTTTTTAACATTTTCTTCTGTATTTTCTAAGGATTTACTATATTGAATCTGTAACAATTTACTTACATTAATTTCATTCCTTTGCATGTTTTCTCCTCTGGTAATTTTTTTATCAAATCAGTAGTTTGTACTTTTTGCTTCTTTCTATCACTGCAGATTCTCTAATCCCTCTAGATGGTGCTCGCCATTAGCCTAAAACTTAAAAAACATGTGCTGAAGAAAAATCCTTATTGATGTTTGTGTAAATATACTTAGGTGAAAGGTTTCATGCATACCGAAACAAGGGTATGCATCCATTCATAAGATGGCACATAATGTAATCCATCTGTAATACTAAAAAGCTTATGATCGTTGGATTCCTTCACTTCCAAATAGGAAGATTGACCAACCCAAGCCACACAATTGTTCTCTTTTATATGTCAAAGTTCTGATTGACCCCTCTAATTGGAAAAGGATAAAAAAGATTAAAAAATCTTCAATCCAAGAGTTGCAGAGGCTATCTTAAATATTCCCATCAGTCTCATTCCCAAGGAGGACAGATTAGTATGGATGAGAGCTAAAACTGGTATTCTCACGGTTAAATCTACTTATCATTTCCTTCAAAATCAACAGGCTAGTGCTGACTCTTCCGCCCCATCCTCATCCAAGATTAAGGAGTGATAGACTATTCCAAAAGAGATTTGGAAATGGATTTGGCATTGCAAATCCTTATCAAAAATAAAATCCTTCTTATGGAGAGCTTGTAATGAAGGCATTGCATTGGATGAGGGCCTTTTTCAAAGGAATATTAAGATTGACCATAGGTGTAAACATTGTGGTTATGACATAGAATCTGTAGAACATCTTATCTTAACTTGCCTTTTCGCTTAGACAGTGTGGTTTGGTTCTTCTTTATCCCACAAGTTTCCCCTTGAAGAAAATATGGAGCTTCATCATTGGATTGGGAAATAGAATGTTCTTTTTCAGCATTCTAAATCGGAAGCATCGAGAGCGTTTAGTCTTGCCTCATTCTTATGTTGGTACCTGTGGAGAACCTGTAATGATCTTATTTTTTTAATCTCATGATTGGAGCCCTCTCAAAGTTATCAAAAAAGCTGAATCAGCTCATCTAGAGTTCTTTAGTGCTACCCAAAACTTTAGATCATCATGCTCATAGGACGCTTGATCCATGCTTTATGGATACCTAGACTCCTCCAAAGCCTATTTGCATCAAGTTAAATTCTAATGCTAGTTTGGATAATGGTTCTAGTGGTATTTGTTTTATCTTTCAAGACCACTTAGACAATATTTTTAATGCCTTTTCTAGTATATTCATTTCTCTTCCCCTGAAGTTAGAGAGGCTTGCTATTAGGAAGGCTATCCAGATGACTCTATCTTTGGATTATGAATGTCACATGTCGTACCCAATGTATTGGTACTATAGAATGTAACGGGATCTCTTCCTTCTATTAGGGTATAAGAAATCCCCTTCTAGGTTCACGTTTCATAGGATACACAAATACCAATCCATAACACTACCTACACAAGGTAAAATTAAACCTATTCAAAGTAATTAAAGAAACCATACATATATTTTCAAATAAAAATTAGCAAAAGTCTTATCTCAATTCAAGTAGCTGACGTTTACAATTTATGAAAGAAATATTCAAAATATTTTTCCAATTAAAAGTGTTTCTATAAGCTCAAGTATTATTTGAAAGATATGGACAACACATCCCCAATTAAATTGTTTGTTTAAATACTAGTAATATTATGAAAGAATGTTCACGTCTATCCATTGACACAGTCATCGCACTCGCAATTGGAGCTATGGACATCTTCGTTGCTATTACCATCAACATCCTCCACACCGGATGGATAGTACCTCGGAGTATCAATGTAGTCACCAATGGTTACACCTGCATCAACTAAAATGTTATGTGCACATGGGGTAAGCTCAACCACCGAGCTTAGCAAAGAATTCAGACGTGCAACAAACAAAATGCATGGAATTACAACCTACGGTCTGGTAAATAACTGTTAGTGTCAGCTCAGGACAACCCATGCACAGAGTCTCCAGACTGCACGGGTCATCCCCATCAGAATGATATTGTCCCACACATAGAGCACAACATATCCACCAAGTATGAGTTTATCGTTATGGAACAAGCCCGTATTGCTACCCATAACTCATCCCAAGCCTGTATTACGCGAGCCACTTGATGGGGTGATAATCCCATTAATCGACTAGCCCGCCCATCCACACTACGTCGGGTATAGGGAGCATTGCAGCTATGTTCATACTATCCTTTATTGAACCTATGCCTCTACATAACCCCCTAATGGCTAGGGGTACAGTTATTAGGGTGATTTTAGTTCAACTAACCAAGTTTTCCTATTAATCAAATTACTGGACCGTAACGTTGCCAAGCTTCGTAACTTGGCTAAGTTACATACGGTCATTGCAAAGTAATGTCTGTAAGAAGTGGTGTAAACGTCCCATACCTTCCACCTTCCTCCTTACAGACTTAACCAATCATTACGAATCAAGCATGGGTCAGTCGCTTTTGTGGAAAGGTAGCGAGTGTCCCATACTACTCACCCTCCAATCCTTACCGGCACTGCTGACTCCAAACTCAAGGAATGTATATGCATGATCACACAAAGTAGTTTATTGGATGGCATATTATCAAACAAGAGCATGTTATCAATCATATCCATCACACAGCAAGTTCAATATAACTATTCTACCAAACAAAGGTCTAATCTCCTTACCTGATAAATAATCAACAAATATATTGAAGCACGACTTCAAACAGTTTTCCTAAGTCTTCTCGTACCTTTAATATCAACATAAATAATTGTTATTAATCCCATTATTCATATTTAATCATTTAGCTTACTGTTTGTTTTTATCGTTTTCTTATTTAAACATCCTATTGCATTATTAACATTTCCAGGGGTCTGGTAGTCTAGTTTTGACATAATATACTTGCTGTCCAAAGGTTTAAAGCATTTCTATTAGTAGACAACAAGCCTAAAATCAGCTTCATCGGTTAATAATCGAAAAAATTGAGAAAATATATCCATAAACATGATGATAGGAATTCAAGACCTTATATGGGCTTAATAAAATCCCAAAAGGCTTCTGGCCAAGTTTGGCCAAGAATCGATGCAAAAACACGTGCAGCACATGGCATGTGCCGCATGTTACTGCAAGTAAGCCGTGCGGCATGTGCAATCAACCTCACATCAAAATGTGGCCGAAACGATTCGATTTTGATATGGTAGTTTTCTTTAATTCTTCTAAGCAAGAATAAAAAGTTTGGGCTCGAAATTCTATTTCTACATCAAATTATGGATACTGTTTGATTTCCCAAGTGGCCGATATTACTAGATCTGGTTTTAAACCTCTGGTCTGATTCCAACAACTCTTCTAAGGGATATAAACACATATGCAGGTTCATAAAAATTTCAAAATGATGATGTCTAAGAATGGTCATCAACAGAGGTCAATTCACGTGCGGCACATGGCATCGACCTTGTAAGACCCACACTCCATGAACCCGATCTAAACCTTGAATTCATGTCGTAACAGGTCTTCCAATCATCACCGGGCCAGACGGGACGAGCGAATGACAAACAGGTATGAAACGGATCATTTAAATATGAATTTTATTCATACCGGTCGATGGTACCGGTCGACCGGTATAGCCTGTGCGGCAGACTACGAAGATCCGGAACCGGATCTCTGCGGGTCCCACTTTAGAAATTCTGAACCCTAGGAATTTTCTAATTCTAGGAGGCTTCCTAAACCTAAACCTAGCCTATATAAGCCCCTCTAAACCTCCTAGAATCCTTTCCATTGATCCTCACAGACCCTAGAAAGGAGAAGGAGATTGAAGAAGGAGAAGGAAGAGCCGCCATTGCCGTTCGATGAAGAACACCTTACGCAAGTCGACGGTAAGTGCTTAAACCCTCTCTCACATTATGACTCTAGGATGGTTAGGTTGCTTTGATCAATACCATGCAAAGCAGGTATTGATCTAAAATCCTATTTTCCCGATAAACCCTATTTTGCCGACAAACCCTAATTTAGTCGGCAAACCCTAGATTCAAGTTCTAGGTTGAGACCATCGAAACTAGGACTTGAATGGAGTTGGAAACAACGCTAACTCAATGCTCAGACCTAGAATGTGTAAGAGAAACCCTAGGATCATTAGGGGATGATCGACGGTAGTCGAGAACCGGACATATGGTCTTCCGGAGACATACCGATCGACCATACCGGTCGCACCATATGCGACCGGTACCTCTCGGGGACTGGTCTGTGGGGACCGGCTGACCATACTGGTCGCAGGTTTTCCCACAATGCTGCGATCGGTACCTGTGATTGGTCAGCCTTGTAAAAAGTTTTGTAATCTCGTTGGTTTTCAGACCAACATAAAACCTAAGAAAAACTATTCTAACTAAACCCTAATATTGTGTAGGACTTTATGATAGCACGTTTGGACCTTGCGACGCAGAGCAAGCTATCAAACAAGCGTCAAGTAAGGGAATCGGACTTAAACCCTAATAATTAAATAACAGTAAACCATTGTTAATAATTATGATTATGTGGATTGCTGTTTGTGCACTCTCGTATGTCATCCTTTACTTTTAGTTATTATTATTGTTCATGCATACTTGCTATGCTAGGTTGTGACTGTTAGGCATGTGATTGTTTTCGTTGGTGTGTGGAATGGGAAGGGCCTGGGGTCTGGGATCATTCCTCACACTAACACCTTTTCGTATTGTTCTATTTTAGCATGCTTGGTGCGGGTAGGGTATCAGGGGGAGGAAGTGGCACTGTAGTCTCTGGCCTGGCCACTAGAATCTAGCTCTATCTCTATGCCGTAGGGAGCTGTGTTGGGATAGGACCTACGGTGCGTATCGTTCTGTCTTAGCATGCTTGGTGCAGGTAGGGTATTAGGGGGAGGAAGTGGCACTGTGGTCTCCAGCCTGGCCACTAGACTCTAGCTCTATCTCTATGCCATAGGGAGCTGCACTGGGACATGGCCTACTGTGATGACATATAGGATTGGTTAGTTGCGAACCCAGTTTGCAAGCCCTCGCCAATAGGGGCTTACGTGTTGGTATGGGTAGAGTATCAGGGGAGGTGTTGGCGGTGTTTGATCCGGACGCCTTAGCTCTATCTCTATTCCATGATAGGGTGCATATGGGACGACAGTGGTGTTTGATCCATTGGGCGGCTTCACACACTCGTGTATAGAGGTGCAGTGGCCGCCAATCCTTTCTATAGCACATTGCAAACTTGAAATCAGACCATGAAGTGAATGTTACTCATGCATATGTTTGTTGCATTGTTTGATTGTCTTACTGAGCTAAGTTGTGAGCTCACCCTTGTGTACACACCATTTTTAGATGATGATGCAGGTTACACGGTGGATGATTACATGAACGTGCCAACGTATGGAGGCGTCTTTGGATGTGCAGGCAGGAGAGGACGAGCATGACGCTTCATGCGAGTGCCCTTTCTGCGTGTATCTCTAGGACTTGGGTTTTATTTATTTTAATTATTTTCAGTTGAGATGAAGTTGATGTAAAGATATTTATTTCAATTTTGGTTATTTGAATAATTGAATATTTTATTTAAATTTATCAATAGATTACTCAGTTCATTTTATTTAAGACTTTCGCTGTATTTATTATATTCTGATTGTGGTTATGTGTAATGGTTTGTTTGAGTAGACACGGTCTTATTGAGATCCTGGTGTGAACCGTTGGTTCAGTGAGGGTTCACTCACACTTCTAGTTCGGCCGGAATTAGGGTGTGACAAATTGGTATCAAAGCTCTTAGACTCTGTCCAACAGACCATTTTTGTACTTAAATGAGTCGATGAACTGAGATAGGAAGAATTTAAAAGTCTTAATAAAAATACATCCTAAGCTCTTGTTTGATGCCTGAGACTAAATACGAAAGAGCATAATGTACTATACTAAAGGTAAAATTAATAAACAGTCATGCTCTAGATAGGAACCATAATGACAGATGAGAAAAATCATAAACTTTCATCAAATTGAAAAGGAAACTGTATCAAGAGTATAATATAGAACATCCAAAGAGCCAGATAGGTTTATATAGGATGCGGTGCATTATTGGCTTACTCTTATGATTATAGAGGATGCACATATCTGATTCTAATTCTCGTACCTTGACAGAATACCTTCTTGATTCAACCTGTCAATTGGAGTTATAGATGTTATTTCCTTAGAATTAGTCATGATTATACCAATCTAAGCTACTCCTATGATCGACACCATGAATAGAGATATGAATCGAATGAATATTTAAAGGTTTAATCATTCTGAATGTCTTTTTTATTTTATACCTGATTTACTGATGTACCAAAACTTCTCCAGATTTACTCCTGTAGTGCCTTGACCAATGACACTATATACTCGATAAAACCTGTAACCATGAGGTTAAGAACTGTAAAACCTCTATTTTCATATATTTGGACCACTGTACAACTTAACGACCTTTGGATGCCGGTTGGATTACCATAGATTTACGCCTGATCCTTTAAACTTAAGTTCACTAGATAAAACAAGTGTTCTTCATCATACTAAATTTGAAAGAAGGAAATGAATTACTTTTGGTTAAACATTTTGATTCTTATATTCCTTTACATCCGTTGATAGAGATACTTAGTTAATAAGGGAATTATTGGAAGGGAGATGATTAAATTCAGATTAGATTCTATAGCCAAGGAACCTCAGATGAAGTAATGGAGGATCTGTTTCGAGATTGCTGAATGGATGGATTTGTCATGATCTGTAAAAGAGTGCATAAGCAGGAAGTGAGAACTATCAAGAGTAGCCAGTAAAGAAATAGATAGCACTCAAGTAGAGTTAAAGATGACTATATCGGTATGAATTTTGACAAGACAGAAGGTTTCTAAAGGCAGATTTAAGAGTGGATACAAGGATGAAGTAAAAAATTATGGCGTTGAATGAATACTATGGGTCGTGTACAGTTAGTATTGAGGGGCGAAACCTAGAAGCAAATCTGGTTCTACTCGAGATGGCCGACTTTGAGGTCATCTTGGGAATGGATTGGCTAGGCCATCATTCGCGTAGCTTATTATGTGGTGAAAGGAAACTTCTGCTTAAAGATGAGAAAGGAAAAGAGTTTATCTTCACTGGGACTAAGTTACCTAGGAAGCGAAAGTTGATCCTCTCCACCCTAAAAGCTACGAGATGCTTAGAGAAGGGAGGAATGGGGTATTTAGTGTCTATGGTCGACATAACTGCTGAGGTGCCAGAGATGGAAGATCTGGACGTGGTACGAGAGTTTCCAGACGTATTTTCAGAAGATCTACCAGGTTTTCCTCTGGACAGGGCTACAGAGTTCGTGATAGACCTTATGCCAGGGTCGACGCCGGTGTCTAAAGCACCATACAGGATGGACCCTATCGAATTAAAGGAGTTGAAGACCCAATTACAAGAACTACTGGATAAGGGCTTCATACGACCAAGCATATCGCCATGGGGAGCACCTGTATTATTCGTCAAGAAGAAGGATGGTAGCGTACGACTATGTATCGACTACCGAGAGCTGAACAAGTTAACCATCAAGAACCGATATCCTTTACCAAGGATCGATGATCTATTCGATCAGTTGCAGGGTGCAAAGGTTTTCTTGAAGATTGATCTTAGATCAGGGTATCACCAATTGAAGATCAAGGCCGCAGATATACCGAAGACTACTTTCAGGACAAGGTATGGGCATTATGAGTTCCTTGTAATGTCATTCGGGTTGACTAACGCTCCAGCGTCATTCATGGAACTGATGAACCGAGTGTTTCATGACATGTTGGACACTTCGGTCATCGTATTCATTGATGACATATTGGTCTACTCACAAGACAGGGAGACTCATGCAACACATTTGAGAGCATCCCTACAACGACTGAGAAGAGAGAAGCTTTACGTCAAGTATAAGAAATGTGAATTTTGGCTAAAAGAAGTGGCCTTCTTGGGTCATGTAGTATCTGCAGACGGTATCAAGGTAGATCCAAGCAAGATCACAGCTATAGTAGGATGGGATACACCGAAATCAGTTGCGAAGATTCGTAGTTTCCTTGGATTGGCTGGTTACTGTAGAAGATTTGTGGAAGACTACTCAAGGATCGCCATTCCACTTATCAGACTAACCAAGAAAGGGGAAAAGTTCATATGGACAGATGAGTGTGAGAAGTGCTTTCAGACTTTGAAGTTAAGACTAGTCTCTGCACCTATCTTGACCATCCTAGCACTACGCTTGCCGTTTACCCTATATACGGATGCCTCAGGGTTGGGTCTTGGATGTGTGTTAATGCAAGGAGAACAGGTGATTGCCTACGCATCAAGAAAGCGCTTGCTTCTGAAACCAACTGGATCGACAGGTTTCACAACTGGAACTGGCTATGGCTCTCAAATCGGAAGGTATGCTGTGGGCCTCAGTTAAAAGAGCATGTGAAGAATTATCCTACACATGATTTGGAGTTAGCAGTGGTTATACACGCAATCAAGACTTGGAGACACTACCTTTACGGTGAAAAGTTTCAAATTAAGTCAGATCACAAGAGCTTAACTTACCTTTTCACTCAGAAGGACCTGAATATGAGACAGAGGAGATGGCTGGAATTATTAAAAGATTATGATTGTGACATCCAGTAACATCTGGGTAAGGCAAATGTCATGGCTGATGCTAAGCAGAAAGTGGGCATTGAAACCTGAGGCAGGACCAAGTATAAATGCTGCATTGTATGCTACAGCCTCAAGTTCAATAAAAATGATGAAGAGTATATAATAGAGACTGCAAGAGATCCAGTGGAACATGGCTTAATTCATAAGTTCACCTTGATGTTCGCAACTCTGAAGATCTCATCGGATCTAATAGATGAGGTTAAAGTAGCAATCCTACAGGATCCACACCTCAAGACTGTGCAAGAAGATCTAGAGAAGGGTAAAAGCAATCTTGACTTAACCTTGGATTCAGACAAGGTACTCAGGTATCGTGGACGATTATGTATACCTGAGAGTGAGAACTCAAATATCAGAGATCAAGTTATGACAGAAGCTCATTACACCCCATATTCGGTACATCCAGGAAGCACCAAGATGTACCATGATTTAAGAAGATTATATTAGTGGAGGGGTATGAAAGCAGATGTAGCTCGGTTCGTATTCCAATGTCTGAATTGCCAGCAAGTTAAAGCTGAAAGGTAGAGACCCACTGGTTTGCCACAACCACTACCGGAGTCAGCATGGAAGTGGGATTGTATCACAATGGATTTCGTCATTGGCCTACCTTTGACACCAAGGTCAGTGGATGCAGTTTGGGTTATAGTCGATCGACTTACCAAGATAGCTCGATTCATCGCTATCAGACCTCAGTATACCATGGAGAATCTGGCCAAGTTATATGTGGATAATATAGTCAAACTTCATGGCGTCCCAGAAAGTATAGTATCTGATAGAGATCCCCGTTTTACATCAAAGTTCTGAAAAAGATTACAGAAAGCAATGGGAACTAAGCTGAAGTTTAGCACAGCTTTTCATCCTCAGACGGACGGGTAGTCAGAAAGAACTATTCAAATTTTAGAAGATATACTCCGAGCATGTGCCCTAGATTTCAAAGGAGCTTGGGACGAGAAGCTATCGCTCATCGAGTTTGCTTATAACAATAGTTACCAGGCTACGATCCAGATGGCTCCATATGAAGTACTCTATGGGAAGAAATGTCGTACACTTCTGTTATGGAATAAGGTGGGAGAGAAAAGGATTGTAGGACTGGAGTTCGTCGAAGAAACTTGTTGAGTGATTGATCAAATTAAAGAAAGAGTGAAGACAGCTCAAGTTCGACAAAAGCACTATGCAGATAACCGACGTCGAGATCTGGAGTTTGCAGTGGGTAATAAAGTATTCTTGAAGATATCACCTGTGCGAGGTCTGAAATGGTTTGGTAAGAAGGGGAAGCTATGCCCCAGGTATGTGGGACCATACAAGATTTTGACCAGACGTGCCAATGTGGCATATCAACTGGCTCTACCACCATCCATGTCAAGCGTCCATGATGTGTTCCATGTTTCGTTATTAAAGAAGTATGTCAGGGATCCATCGCACATCTTGACAGCAGACCCACCAGACTTGACAAAGGACTTGACGTTTGAAGTTGTACCTGTGATGCTCACAAGTCGAAAGGTACAACATTTTTGAAGCAAGGATATCCACTATGTGAAAGTGCATTGGAAAAACCAAGATGTAGAAGAAATTACTTGGGAGGAAGAGAACGCGATGAGAAAGGAATACCCTAACCTTTTCGTTGACCAAGGTACGTTCAAATTTCGAGGCCAAAATTTATTTTAAGGGTGGGGGAGTTGTGAAACCTACATGTAAATTTTGGGGATGAAATTTCTTTTAAGGGTGGGGGAGTTGTAAGACCCGCACTCCATAAACCCAATCTAAACATTGAATTCATGTCGTAACAGGTCTTCCAATCATCATCAGGCCAGACGGGATGAGCGGATGACAAACAAGTATGAAACGAACCATTTAAGTATGAATTTTTTTCATACCGGTCGATGGTACCGGTCTTGGTACCGGTCGACCGGTATAGCCTATGCAGCAGACTACGAAGATCCAAAACTGGATCTCTGCGGGTCCCACTTTCTAAATTCCAAACCCTAGGACTTTCCTAATCCGAGGAGGCTTCCTAAACCTAAACCTAGCCTATATAAGCCCCTCTAAACCTCCTAGAATCCCTTCCATTGATCCTCACAAAACCTAGAAAGGAGAAGGAGATTAAAGAAGGAGAAGGAGCTAGGAAAGAGATGGAAGAGCCGCCATTGCCGTTCGACGAAGAACACCTTACGCAAGTCAACGGTAAGTGCTTAAACCCTCTCTCACATTATGACTCTAGGATGGTTAGGTTGCTTTGATCAATACCATGCAAAGCAGGTATTGATCTAAATCCTTATTTTGTCGATAAACCCTATTTTGTCGACACTATTTTGTCGACAAACCCTAATTTAGTCGGCAAACCCTAGATTCAAGTTATAGGTTGAGACCATCGAAACTAGGACTTGAATGGAGTTGTAAACAACTCTAACTCAATGCTCAGACCTAGAGTGTTTAGGAGAAACCCTAGGATCATTAGGGGATGATCGACGGCAGTCGAGAACCGGACGTATGGTCTTCCGGAGACATACCGGTCGACCATACCGGTCGCACCATATGCGACCGGTACTGCTACCGGTACCTCTCGGGGACTGGTCTGTGGGGACCGACTGACCATACAGGTCACAAGTTTTCCCACAGTGCTGTGAATGGTACCTGTGACCGGTTAGCCTTGTGAGAAGTTTTGTAATCTCGTTGGTTTTTCGACCAACGTAAAACCTAAGAAAAACTATTCTAACTAAACCCTAATATCGTATAGGACTTTGTGATAACACGTTTGGACCTTGCGACGCAGAGCAAGCTATCAAACAAGCGTTAAGTAAGGGAATCGGACCTAAACCCTAATAATTAAATAACAATAAACCGTTGTTAATAATTATGATTCTGTGGATTACTGTTTGTGCATTCTCGCATGTCATCCTTTATTTTCAGTTATTATTATTGTTCATGCATACTTGCTATTCTAGGTTGTGACTGTTAGGCATGTGATTGTTTTCGTTGGTATGTAGAATGGGAAGGGCCTGGGGTCTGAGATCATTCCTCACACTAGTACCTTTTCGTATTGTTTTATCTTAGCATGCTTGGTGCGGATAGAGTATCAGGGAGAGGAAGTGGCACTGTGGTCTCCGTCCTGGCCACTAGACTCTAGCTCTCTCTCTATGCCATAGGGAGCTGTGTTGGGATAGGGCCTACAGTGCGTATCATTCTGTCTTAGCATGCTTGGTGCGGGTAGGGTATCAAGGGAAGGAAGTGGCACTGTGGTCTCCAGCCTGGCCACTAGACTCTAGCTCTATCTCTATGCCGTAGGGAGCTGCATTGGGACACGGCCTATTGTGATGACATATTGGATTGGTTAGTTGTGAGCCCAGTTTACAAGCCCTCGCCAATAGGGGCTTACGTGTTGGTATGGGTAGAGTATCAGGGGAGGTGTTGGTGATGTTTGATCCGAATGCCTTAGCTCTATCTATATTCCATGATAGGGAGCATGTGGGATGACAATGGTGTTTGATCCATTGGACGACTTCACACACTCGTGTATAGAGATGCGGTGGCCGCCAATCCTTTCTATAGCACATTGCAAACTTAAAACCAGACCATGATGTGAATGTTACTCATGCATATGTTTGTTGCATTGTCTGATTGTCTTATTGAGCTAAGTTGTGAGCTCACCCTTGTGTACACACTATTTTTAGATGTTGATGCAGATTACATGGTGGATGATTAGATAAACGTGCCGGCATACGGAGGCGTGGCTGCTTTGGATGTGCAGGTAGGAGAGGACGAGCATGACGCTTCATGCGAGTGCCCTTTCTGCGTGTATCTCTAGGACTTGGGTTTTATTTATTTTAATTATTTTCAGTTGAGATGAAGTTGATGTAAAGATATTTATTTCAGTTTTGGTTATTTGAATAATTGACTATTTTATTTTAATTTATCAATAGATTACTCAGTTCATTTTATTTTAAGACTTCCGCTGTATTTATTATATTCTGATTGTGGTTATGTGCAATGATTTGTATGAGTGGACACGATCTTATTGAGATCCTGGTGTGAACCGTTGGTTCAGTGACGGTTCACTCACACTTCTGGTTTGGTCGAAATTGGGGTGTGACAGACCTCATGGTCTTGACCATAGTCGTACGGCCTGTTCCATCGACCGCACAACGAAACATGGTCAGAACCTGTTGATTTTTACACAGTGATCTTCTTGGATTTTTATAAGCCTAAATAATAAGTTTGGGTTCGAAAATCCCATTATAACTCAAGGTATTGGCATATATTCAATATCCCAGTTTACTGATATTGTTGGATCTGATTTTAATATCTTAGATTCAATTCCAGTAATACCATGAAGGAAAATCCTTGGGCTTTAGTTTAGAAATCATCCATTCTAATAACCATTCAAGGTCCAGAGTCTTTAGTTCCAATTATTAATCAATTCCATCTGTTTTCCAACATTCTGAGGATCTCAGTTCTTCAAAGAATTTGATCCAACTTCCAATTTAGTCCAAAAGCTTGGTAATTAAATATATAAATCAAGATGATTCTTATAGGTAGTATATTCAAATTATTCATTCATCATTCTCATCCATTATTCATCATTATTCATTCATTACCAACATCCAGGTCATGGTTTCTTAACAATTCTGATCCACACTTTAACAGGTATTTGAGTGTGTTTCAGAGATGGAGAAAGGAGATCATGTCCAGGGAGTTTGATTTAAAATCCTTCCATGATCCTTTTGGTTTATTTTGATTTGAAGGAAGATCAAGAGTTAGTAAGGGATTCTTACCAGTGGTTACTCTACTTCAAGGTTCTACATACGATTCGAGGTTCAACCAAGCCTCATTTTCTTCCTCTTCTTCTTCTCCTTCTCAGATTCTCCCTTCTTCCCAAAACACATCAGAACTTGTCCCTTTCTCCTTCTCTCTTGCTTCCTTTCTCTCCAGAACCGACCAGCCTCTCTTCCCCCTCTCTTTCTCTCTCATACGTTTTCTCCAAAAAGGTAGAGAATTGAGGGAGAGTAGTGAATAGGAACTCTATTCACATTAGATTAGGGTATGGATTGGGTTTCTAATCATGGTAGGTTGGAGGATTCCCTCCTTCTTACCAATTTCAAAGATAATGAACCTGGACACAAATTCAATTGGTTGTGGAGACAGTCCATGACAAACCAAACGAACCACTGGTCCAAAACTAGGCTGGGTTCTAATCCAATCTTGGTCCAGGAGGTGCCGCGCTAGGGTGCAGCACGTGTTCGACCGCACCTTGGTGGTGTCTTTCCGGACCCCTCGGTTGAGTCTTGTTTGATAAACTAAGTACTAGGGTTTCTTTGGTTTACCTTAACTGGGCTTCATAGGCCTGGTTCATATCGGTTTGAACCGTTCATCGTGGTAAGAGCTCTTACAAAGCCAAAATTTCAAACTCAGGACTGAAATTTGGGTACGGGTCTTACAATGAATACATTATGGTAGAAGCTGATTGTAAGGAAGTGATCGATTTTATCTCTTCTAAAAGCTCTTCCTGTGAGTTGTCCTTACCGCCTATCATTCAAGTTATTCTACATCTAGCTTATCCTTTTCAATCTTGTAATTTTTCCTTTGTTTCAAGGGGAGCAAATAAAGTTGCTCATACCCTTGTCTGGAAGGCCTTAACCATTTCAAGGTTGGTTGAATGGCCATTTTCATTCTCCCTGGCTTCATGAAGTTGATGTAAATAAAGCCTTGGCTCCTTCCTATTTTGTGCTTTAATATATTTTCTTTTTACAATTTTTTTTTTATGATACTCTAGATTGCCATTTTTCTTTTGGTGTCTTACAAAATTATAGCATTTTTATTGCCTCTTTTACAGGGGAGAATAATACATTTTGGGAATAAGCAGGTCTTTTAATTTTTTTTTTTTTTTGTCCAATTTAGAATATGGCTTATGATCTCATTCACACCTAGAATTTTATAGTTCTGGGAAATCTTGGTATCATAAAAAAAAAAAAAAATTTCACTTTTTGGGTAATAAAATCAAGTGAGTGGACATTATGTGCCACAATATAGGTTCGATGGGCCTCATATCTTGTTAGATTTGACATGTGATTTGTATTGGATAGATTGATTGGTATCGATTTTGGACTTGATAGAATTATAATTTGATCTCTGACGGCATCAGCAGCGTGTTAACTTTCCATTAAGTCCATACATTGATCGGATCCGTATCGTATCGAGGACACAAACAACACCGTGCTTGATACTTGGGTTTAGAATCTTAATCTCACACTCCTCTACTTTATGCTTCATGTTTGAATCCAATTCACTTCATCCACAGTATCCCAAAAAAAAAAAATGAATAAAATCTTTGGATTTAAAGAATGGTTCGTAGTTTATATGGAACACCATCTTCCTGGCTCAATGTTGATATTTACTAATCTTTAAGGGTAAAAATATTGGTGGCACCACCAATATAGATTAGAGTGGTATGATATGATTTTGATCCTTGATATTATATATGATTCCACTTCTCAAATTAATAAAAATTAAAAAATTTTAAAAAACAGATGGCATCATCAAATTTTAGGCCTTTTAAAATTCAAGGGAAAACTTTTGAAGACACGAGGCGATTGAAAATTTGAGGCCCAAATTTGTATTACGACCAATACATGGTGTCTTTTTATTAATGATATTGGCATGCCATGTTTACAAATAAGGGTGTTGGGTAAACTACCTTCCACATCACAGTTGCTCAATTTTTGTTGACAAATCAAGTTGTTGTTATTATTATTATTTTTAAGGAAGGGATTCATCCACAATCAGATTTGGTGATCTGATCATTTATTTTATTGGAGTGGGGTATTTTGGGTATTACAAGGGATGTATTTAAGTCATTTGGTGTGTCAAGCGATATGGTTTTGGTACGATATGATGTATAAAGGGTATTGATGTTATCATACTGTTTAATAAATGGCATGACAATACTTATCATTATTGTACTGTTTATTAATCGATTTGACGGTTTTAGAATAAATAATATGGTACGATTTTAGTAAGCGATTTGGTGAGTGTATGAATTGAAGCAGGCAACTTTTTTTTTTTTGTGGTGAAACAAAAAGTAAGAGAAAATTGTAATCCCCCCCTTCCTCTCTTTGATGATCTTTATTTTTCTCTACGAATATTGGTAACTATTTGTAATGGAATTGCTCAAAGGTGAGAAATCAGGTACTCTTTTAGAACAAAATAGTACATTGTGGTGCAGATCACAAAACTAGACTCTTTCTTCATCCTTGCAAGTTTCTATCAGGTCCATAATAGAAGAGTGTAGATAAAAGGATCTGGAACTCAGCCTGTTATAAGAAAACATGAATGCAATTCTATCATTGCATGATGGATTGATGTATGGTGGGCAAAGCTAGAAATGCAGTTTTAGTAGAGAGCCATGTTAAATCCTCTTTATATTTGATACGTCAAAGCTTCCTATCTAGCAAATTCTTGTGAAAAATGCTCTTTCTATTTTATTCCAAGGGATGCTAATACTTTAACTCATTCCTTTGTTTGGAAGGCCCTAACGGTTTTAGGAACGTTTGATTGGTCATTATCCTCTTCTTGGTTGATTGTTCCTAGTATCATTGATATCTCGGCTTGTAATCCTATCACTCATCAACAAAATATTTGTTATTCTTGCATGAAGATGACCATCTTACCTATATGCTATATATAAGCCTAGAACCGGGACAGTGTTAAGAAAAAAGGTCATCGAGTCTCCTCTCTTACATCTGCAATCAATTTCCTTTCTCTATTTCTGCGTGCAATTCTCTCTCTATCTCTCTCCTGGGTTTTACTTCCTATATTTTGTTCATATGTTACTTGTTATATATTCTCCCCTAAGTACAAAACTACAGAAAGCTAAGGAGATAAAAAAATGGAGAAGAAAGAAATGCCACACACGATTGTTCCCTTTTATATGTCAAAGATCTAATTGACCCCTCTAATAGGATATGGAAAAAATATCTAGGTGAAAAAATTTCCCATCCAAGAGTTGCTGAGGCTATCTTAAATATTCCTCTTAGTCACTTTCCTAAGGAGGAGAGATTAGTCTGGATGAGAGCTAAAAATGGTCTGTCTCTTCCACCCCATCCTCATCCAAGATTAAGAAGTGATAGAATATTCCAAAAGAGATCTGGAAATGGATTTGGCATTGCAAATCCTTACCGAAAATAAAATCCTTCTTAAGGAGAGTCTGTAATAAACGCATTGCTTCAGGCGCAGGACTTTTTCAAAAGAATATTAAGATTGACAATAGGTGTAAACGTTGTGGTTAAGACGTAGAATCTGTGGAACATCTTATCTTAACTTGCCCTTTCGCTCAAACAATATGGTTTGGTTCTTCCTTATCCCACAAGATTTCCCTTGAAGAAAATATGAAGCCTCATCATTGGATTGGGAAATAGAATGTCCTTTTTCAGCATTCTAAATTGGAAGCATCCAGAGTATTTAGTCTTGCCTCATTCTTATGTTCGTACTGTGGAGAGTACGTAATGATCTTGTTTTTCAATCTCATGATTGGAGCCCTCTCGAAGTTATCAAAAAAACTGAATCAGCTCATCTAGAGTTCTTTAGTGCTACCCAGACTTCAGATCATGCTCATAAGATGCTTGATCCATGCTCTACAGTTACCTGGACTCCTCCAAAGCCTAGATGCATCAAGTTAAATTCCGATGCTAGTTTGGATAATGGTTCTAGTGGTATTGGTTTTATCTTTCAAGACCACTTAGGCAATATTCTTAATGCCTTTTTCGGTATATTCATTTCTCTTCCCCTAAAGTTAGAGAGGCTCTTGCTATTAGGAAGGCCATCGATTATAAAGACATTGTGGTGGAAGCTGATTTTAAGGAGGTGATCGATTTTACCTCTTCTTAAAGCTCTTCCTGTGAGTTATACTTACAGCCTATCATTTAGGATATTATGCATCTAGCTTCTTCTTTTCAATTTTATAGTTTTTCCTTTGTTCCAAGGGGAGCAAATAAATTAAGTTACTCATACCGTTGCCTAGAAGGCCATAACCATTTCGGGGTTGGTTAAATAACCATTTTCAATTGCCTTGGTTTCATGAAGTTGATGTAAATGAAGTCTTGGCTCCTTCATGTTTTATGCTTCAATAGATTTTCTTTTTACCAAAAATAAAAATAAAAGTTTATGATACTCTAGATTGGTAATTTTTTTGGTGTCTTAAAAAATTATACCATATGTATTGTCTCTTTTATATGGGAGAATAATACATTTTTAGAAGGAGCCTAATTTTTTTTTAAATTTACAGTATGGCTTAGGACCTCAGTCATGCCCTAGAATTTTGTAGTTGTGTGTAATCTTGGTATCATAAAAGAATAAATTTTTTTAAAACTTTTGGGGTAATAAAATCAAGTGAGTGGGCATTCTGTGCCACAAGATAGGTTCGAAGAGCCTCAAATTTTGTTAGATTTAACAAGTGGTTTGTATTGGATTGGTCGATTGGTATTGATTTTGGACCTGATAGAATCTTAATTTGTTCTCTAATGTCATCGGTCACGTGTTAACTTTCCATTGAAACCGTACATTGATCCGATATGTACCGCATTGAGGACACTAATGATACCGTGCCTGATACCTCAATTTAGAATCTTAATCTCACACTCCTCTACTTTATACTTCAAGTTTGAATCCAATTCACTTCTTTCACAGTATCCAAGAAAATAAATAAATAAATAAAATATTCAACTTTTGGATTTAAAGATTGGTTCTTAGTTCATATTGAACACCATTTTTCTGACTTGATGTTGATATTTACTAATATTTAGGGGTAAGAATATTGGTGGCATCAACAAATATAGATTAATGTGGTATGATATGACTTTGATCCTTGATATATGCTTCCATTTGTAAAAATAATGAAAATTAAAAAAAAATATTAAAAAAAAAGAAAAAAAAGAAGAAGACAACATGGTCAAATTTTAGGTCTTTTAAAATTCAAAGGAAAACTTGAAAAGATGGGAGGCCCACACGATTGAAAATTTGAGGCCCAGATTTGTATTACGACCAATACGTGGTGTCTTTTTATTTACAAAATTGGCATATCATGTTTACAATAAGGGTGTTGGGTCTAAAACTACCTTCCACATCAAGGTTGCTCGAGTTTTGCTGACAAATCAAATTGTTATTATTATTATTTTTTATTAAGGCAGGGATTCATCCACGGTCAGAATTGGTGATCTGACCATTTTTTTCATTAGAATGGGGTATTTTGGGTATTAGAAGGGATGCATTTAAGTCATTTGGTTTGTCAAGTGATATGGTTTCAGTACGATATGATGCATAAAAGGTATTGTTGATATCATACTTTTTAATAAATGGCATGAAAATACTTACCATTATCGTACTGTTTATTTATCGATCTGATGATTTTGAAATAAATAATATGGTACAATTTTAGTAAGGGATTTAGTAAGTGATGTTTATTTTTCTCCACGAATATTTGTAACTATTTTTAATGGAATTGCTCAAGAATAAGAAATATGGTACTCTTTTATAACAAAACTATACCAATCCCCCCTCTTTTTGATGATGTCTCCACGAATATTATTTGTAACTATCTGTAATAGAATTACTCAAAGATGAGAAATCCGGTACTCTATTCAAAGTACATTGTGGTGCAGATCACATGATTGGTTGGGGTCACTTCATGATGTTAATGGAGAGGCACAACGGGGGATCGACATAGATCAACGAAAAAGAAAAGCTCAAACTCGAGTAGATGTGGCTCAACAAGCTCGGGCTGCCTCTCTTGTGCCCCTTCCGATCCCTCCTAACGAGCCCTTGGCTCTAGAGAAACAAGTGAATGATCTACTAACACGCATGCAGCAGATCGAAAGGGGGGGGGGGGGTCAACAAAGAAGTGCCCTAGGGTTATGACACAAAAACAACTCATACTGATAGCATCATGCAGCATCCCTTGCCTAGCAATTACTTGACCCCAAATGATGGGTTGTATGATGGCAAAGCTGACTCCGAAAGGCACCTCAACAAGAATAAGGTGGGCATGGTGCTTTACAGTCACCGTGATGTGTTGTGTTGCAGGGCCTTCCCCTCTACGTTAAGGGATGCTGGGAGGACTTGGTTCAACAATTTCCTCCCTAAATCAGTGGGGTCGTTCAGGGAATTGAGTAGTATGTTCCTCTCCATTTCGAGGGAGTAAGATACAAAAGAAAAATCTATCACATCTCATGGCAATTAAGCACGGGAAAAATGAACCCCTACGTTCCTTCATCACCCGATTCCATGCTGTTGCTGGGGAAATAAAAAATCTACAACCTGATGTCATGGTGGCGACCCTATCCAAAGCAATTCAAGATCGAGATTTGGTCTTCTCTTTGAATAGAAAACCCCCTCGCACTCATGCCGAGATATTAAGTTGGTGTGAGAGGTATGCCACTAGAGCAGAAGCCGAAGCCGTGGTGGCACTCCCATGAGAAATTGCTAGCAGCTTGGCTGGGGCAAAAAGATAAAGGTTAGAGCAATCCAACAAGCCCCTCAAGGAGGGCAAACCGGGCAAGAAAGCAAAAGCTGCAAAGGATTTGTACCCTTTGAAACTGGCCTATTAGGCTCCTGATTATACTCCCCTCAATCAAACCATGATAGAGATCATGAACATAAAAAAAAAGGCGATCCTTTCATGGTTCCTCCACCATCAATGATATCCAAGCCGAACAAGTGGAACCCTTAACTCTATTACGAGCACCATTAGGACAAAGGCCACCATACTAGCTCTTGCTGACATCTTACAGGGTTGGTAGAAGATCTAATCCAACATGGGTACTAGACAAAATTTAAGCAAGGTGCTCCGCAGGCCCTAGTAGCTCCTCCCCTTCCGCCAGTTCATCTGCCAGTAGAGGTTTTGAGAAACAATGCTCCTAAGGGAGGCCGATCCCCTGATCGAGACCATGTAACGGTCGTCAACATACCCTGTTGAAAGGTACAAAGCACCCAAGTATAGCATCACCCGAACCTCTTCATCTTTGGAGCCCTAGTCCACCATGGGAGATAGTGGGACGAGCCAGGCTGGAACAAGATCTTGGTCTGGAAGATGATCAGTATGTCAATCATACCAAAAAATGCCTGACCATTAGTATGAGAAAAGAAGTGCTAGCTATCACTATAGAAACACCTCTGGAAGAAAAGTTTAAAGGAAGTCAAAGCATTAGTTCGAGGAAGTGAGGGAAATGTAGAGGAGTTCTCCTTTAAAAAGTTGCATAGCGAAAGCTACATTAGTTTTGGAGATGATGATCTCATTACCGTGGTGACTCCTCATGAGGATCCCCTCGTAATCTCAATCGCGCAAGGGGACAGACTTTTGGTCCATCATATACTCATTGACACTGGATGTTCAGTCAACACCCTTTATTATGATACATTTAAAAGGATGGGGTACCAGGACAAACAACTCTGACCCATCAGATACTCACTGGTCGGATTTAATGGTGACTCTATTTTTGTTAAGGGGGTAATCTGCCTGGAGACTCGGTTGGGAACCTATCCAGCAAAAGCCTATGTCACGTTAAGCTATATGATGGTCGATACAAAATCTAGCCACAATGCAATCCTGAGACGCTCAAGATTGAACCAGCTAAAGGCCTGCTTGTCCACATACTACTTGGTGATCAAATTTCCCACCGCTGTAGGGGTCGGGGTCTGCAAGGCTAACCAAGCTATCTGTTGAAAGTGCTATTAGGCTGATTTGGTGGCAAATGAAATGGCCCCTCTGTTCTAGACTATCTAAATAGGAGACTTTTGAGACAATTTCACCCAGCAGAGAGGTACGCCAGTGGAGGATCTGATTCAAGTGTCAATTTTTGAGGATGACCCAGAAAAGACTTTCCAAATAAGGTCTACTCTCCCTGTAGAACAGAAGGAGTAGTTGATTGCTTTTCTCCAAGGTAATGCCGATGTCTTTGCTTAGACCTCATTCGATATGCCGGGTATTTCCTGGACCACCATTGAGCATCATCTTTCCATCTACCTTCATCACCAACCAGTTCGCTAGAAGAAGAGGTATTTCACCCCGGAAAGATAAGCTATCATCGATGAAGTGGTCAACAAATTACTGAAAGCTGGCTTTATTAGAGAAGTGAGCTACATTGAGTGGTTAGAAATTGTTGTAATTGTACCTAAGATGGGTGACTATTGGCGTATATGTATCGATTTTACTGATCTCAATAAAGCATACCCTAAAGATAGCTACCCCCTATCTCGAATAGATCAACTCATAGATGTCACCACTGGGCATAAACTATTGTCTTTCTTGGATGCATACTTTGGGTACAACCAAATAAAAAGGTCAAAAGAAGATGAAGAGAGGACCACATTTGTCACCAGCCGAGGCCTATACTGTTATATTGTCACGCCTTTCAGCCTAAAAATAGGAGGCGACCTATCAAAGATTGGTTAATAAGGTATTTGAGAAACAGAAATGAAAGAATATGGAGGTGTATGTGGACGATTTCCTAGTAAAAAGTGCAAAGGATCTGTGATCTCACAGAAGTTTTCGAAGTCATCTATAAAAAATCAAATGCGACTTAATCCCATGAAGTGTGCTTTTGGTGTTCATTCTAGAAAGTTTCTAGGATTTATGGTTTCCCAGAGAGGGATAAAAACAAACCCTGCAAAGATCAAGGCAATCTGAAGCATGTCTTCCCCGATGAAGCCGAAGCAAGTTCAAGAGTTGACAGGTCAGAATTCAGCACTAGGGCGATTCATGTCCCGGTTAGCAGATCGATGCCTACCCATCTTCAAAACCCTTAAAGGGTCCTAAACCTTTTAGTGGACCTCCAAATGTGAGAAGGCTTTCCTTGAGTTGAAAGAATACCTGTCCTCCCCACCGTTGCTCGTCAAACCCAAGATAGGCGATGATCTCCTCCTATACTTGGCAGTATCTCTCTAATTCATTAGTGCAGTACTTATCAAAGAGACCAACAAAGTACAACACCCCATATACTACATTAGCAAGATTCTCTTGGATGCGGAGACACGGTACCAACGCATCGAGAAGCTTGCATTATCACTAGTTACATAGCTCAAAAGCTTCGTCTATACTTCCAATCACATTTTGCCCATATTCTTAACAATAAGCTTTTAAAGAAATTCCTCTCCCAAGCGGATGATCAATTGGGTTACGGAACTAGGCAAGTTTAATTTAAAGTTCCAACCAAGGACCACCATCAAAGCCCAAGCTTTAGCAGACCTTTTGGTGTAGAGTACCCTCCCGAACAGGGAAGAAGAAGGTTCCAGCCTTGAGCGAGCCCTTCAAGTATACCGGCCAAAGATAATAATCACACCTGAAGTACCTCACTGGATTCTTTATATCAATGGGTCGTCAAACAAAGACGATGTCGGGGCAAGACTTGTCTTGGTAAGCCCAGAAGGCTTCAAAGTACTCACGTTTATTCGATTTGGATTTTCAACTACTAACAATATTGCGAGCATGAAGCACTAATAGCAAGGACGAAACTTGCAAAAAGGTTGATGGTAAAAAGATTGGTGGTGTTCGGTGATTTACAGCTGGTAGTTCAGAAGGTCTCGAGAGAATATGAAGTTCAGTGGGAACACTTGGCAAAGTATTTTGTTAAGGTAAACCATCTTGTGGCTCTGTTTGAAAATTTTGAAATTTCCACTATACCCCGCGAGAAGAACACAGAAGCCGATGCCCTCTCCAAATTGGGGCAGGCCGATCTTGGTAGTTTTGATGTACCCATTTATATCGAAACCTTACCAAACTCAAGCACAAATCCCAAGGAAAAGTCCTTGTAAAAACTGAGCTCTGCTAGATAGATCCAATTTTGGCCTATCACAAGGAAAACGTAATGCCTGCTAATCGAGGAGAGGCTCGAAAGATACAATCCAAATCACATGCATATGTAATTTATGAAGATATCATGTACAAGAGGTCTTTCACACTCCCTCTTCTGTATTGTTTGCAACCTTCTGAAGCAGAATATGCGATGGCCAAAGTACATAAAGGTATATGTGGAGGAGATCAGTGTGGCCGAGTACTATGTTTCAAGAATTTTCGACGTGGATATTATTGGCCGAAGATGGCCCATGACTGTGAGAGGTATGTTCGTACCTATGAGCCATGTCAAAAGCATGCGAATATATCGCACCGACTGCCCTGCTTTCAACAACCGATTCTGGCTTCAATCCCCTTCGCGACATGGGGCTTGGATATATTAGGGCCCTTCCCAGCAGCGAAATACCAACATTGGTTCTTGCTAATGGCAATTGACTACTTCACCAAATGGGTGGAAGTTATGGCCATGGCACAAGTGACAGCACCCAAAGTACCCGAATTTTTTCGTCTAGATGTCCTGTACCGATACAGTATCCCACAGGTGTTAATTACTAACAACGGCCTTCAGTTCTCTAGCAGAGTGCATCGAATTGGCCACCGGTTTACATCGGTGGCTTATCCATAAGCTAACAGCCAAACGGAGGTGACTAATCGCATTATCCTACATGGACTATCTCGGCGTTTAGGAGAAAACAAGAAATTATGGACTGAGGAATTACCAAGGGTGATCTAGTCTTATCGAATGATTAGCAAAACAGCGACAAGGGAGACACCGTTCATGTTAGCATTTGGCTCTGAAGCGGTTATACCTATAAAAGTAGTCGAGAAGAGATACTGTGTCCTTAACTTCGCTGAAGACACCAATCGAGACATATTGCGGATGGACTTAGACCTACTTTATGATGTTCGAGAATAGCAGCTCTTCGCATGGGGGCATATGAGAAGAAAACAGCTCAGTATTACAATTTAAGAGTGCGGGAAAATATCTTTCAAGTTGGTGATTTCGTGCTTTGCAATAGACTTGTATCCGAGCCCACATGACAAGGCAAGTTAATGCCTAAATGGGAGGGACCATATCGGGTGACAAAGACGACAAGACCTGGGTCATACTATGTGGAGACAATGGATGGTTCCCCATACCAAGGACATGGCATTCAAAGAATCTACATAAGTATTATCAATGATGTATTACTCGTTCAAATTCAATGGAAAAAACCATTGTCTACATATTTTGGTTAAACAGAAATGGCTCTAAGGAGCCTGTCGGCGAAGCCAACCTAGTATAAATTTGACCTGCTTAGTCCTTGACCAAATACCTTGGCTTTCGGGGGTGGTCATTGACCTCGGTCCAAAAAAGAAATGAAATTGCTCTAAGGAGCCTATCGGCGAGGCCGACCTAGTATAAATCTAACCCGTTTGGTCCTTAACCAAACGCCTCAGCTTTCGGGGGTGGTCATTGACCTCAGTCCAAAAAAGAAATGAAATTTCTCTAAGGAGCCCATTAGAGAGGCCTACCTAGAATAAATCTGACCTGCTTACTCCTTGACCAAACGTCTCAGCTTTTGGGGGTGGTCATTGACCTCGGTCCAAAAAAGAAATGAAATTGCTCTAAGGAGCCTGTCGGCTAGGTCGACCTAGTATAAATCTGACCCGCTTGGTCCTTGACCAAACGCCTCAACTTTCAAGGGTGGTCATTGGCCACGGTCCAAAAAGAAATGAAATTGCTTTAAAGAGTCTATCGACAAGGTGACCTAATATAAATCTGACCTGCTTGGTCCTTGACCAAATGCCTCAACTTTCGAGGTTGGTCATTGACCTTGGTACAAAAAAGAAATGAAATTGCTTTAAGGAGCCTATCAGTGAGGCCGACCTAGTATAAATTTGACCCGCTTGGTTCTTGACCAAACGCCTCAGCTTTCGGGGGTGGTCATTGACCTTGGTCCAGAAAAGAAGAAATATCTCCAAGGAGCCTGTCGGCGAGCCTAACCTAGTATAAATTTAATTTACTTGTTCCGTAGCCAATGCCTTGATCAATGCTGGAAAAAAGTTGATTGTTCGTGGGAAAAAGAAAGTTATGGACTGCTAAGATCTACCTATGAACAGAAAAATTTTGGGTCACTATTTCTATGACGCCAAAATATGGAGGGGATAACATAGAGAGAATGTGCAAAAAGCAAGATTGCAAAGAAGAAAAAGTACATGGGGCCCGTTTGATAAAACTCGCTCGTTCGGTTCGTTCAATTTGGATTCTCCCAAGCTCTCTAGTTTTTTGGAGTAGAAACTTGTTTGATAACGCACTAAATGGTTTTGGTATCTTGGTTAGAACATGTTTGATAACACTTCCCTCAATTGAGTCTAGAAAAATCGTAATAGTGGTGGTGGGCTGGTGTTGGTGGTGGTGGTGGGCGGCGGTGGTGGTGGTGTTGGTGGTGGTGGTAAAGGTGGCGCGCGGTGGTGGTGGTGTTGTGGTGGTGGTGGCTGGTGGTGGTGGTGGTGGTGGGTGGTGGGCGGTGTGTTGGTAGTGGTGGTGGAGGCGACCTGGTGGTGTTGTGGTGGTGGTGGTAGGGTGGCGGCGGCGTGGTGGTGGTGGTTGTGGTGGTGGTGTTGGTGGTTGTGGTGGTGGTGGTGGTGGGTGGTGGTGGGTGGTGGGCGGTGGTGTTGGTGGTGGTGGTGGAGGTGGCGGCGGTGGCGGTGGTGGTGGTGGTGGCGGTGGTGGTGGTTGTGGTGGTGGTGGTGGTGGTGGTGGTGGTGGTGGTGGTGGTGGTGGTTGTGGTGGTGGTGGTGGTGGTGGTCAAGTGATAGTCATGTGAGTGTCGACTCTTATTTTTCTCTTAAAAAGTTGATCCAACAGTTTGGAGCAAGTATTTATGACTCCAAAATTTTGGATTCTGAAGTCATTCTGAATCCGGTTCACTTTGGAGTTGGAATCTAACTGGACTTATCAAACGCGCTTCTACTCCCAAAATGGCTCCCCGGGGCCGAATCCATGGAATCCAGAGCGGTTTTATCAACGGCTAGTATCATCAAAGAGAAAGAGTTTGCATTCATCATAGTCAAGTTTACACAGATATCTTTTCACACAAAAAACAAAGAGTGGGAGATATAAAGTTTCATTGTTGTGGTGGTGGAGAGTCTCGAGATCAAGAAATAAGCTTGGTTTGCAGTGGGGGAATTGATTCAGGCTCAGAAGGGGAAGTCATTGGAGGCACGATGATGGTGGAAAAAGTTGTAGAAGTAGCTGCAAAGGTAATAGACACACGGGCAGCGGCGGTGGTCTTCTTCCAGAATTTTTCAGGCAGGACGGTGGTCAGGAAGCCATAAGAAGACCAGGCATGATTGGGTAACAAAGGAGAGACATAGTTGTAGAAATGCTCCACAGCACGGCGAACTACCCCAATAGCATCGGATTTCATGTGCACTATGAAATCGGGAGACTCCATGAACTAAGATAGAATCGCTTCAGTCTCTGTAAGCCGAGATTGTTGAAGACGATCCTTCACCTCTCGGAGAGCCTGAATTTCTATGTGGAGGGAGTCATTCTCAACCTTCAACTTGTCATGCGCCTCTCTTCAAGAATCCCTCTCACCTTGCAAATTCTGAATGGATAAGGCCAAAGCCTCATTGGCGGAAGTCAATGTCCTGTTGGAGGCTTTCAGATCTTGAACTTCAGCACGACTACGATGGCCGTCGACTCAACCGTCTCGAGGGTGTGATGGAGATCGTCATATCTTTGTTGGGCCTCTTGAAGAGACTGTTAAGATTCAGCATTGTAGTCATCAGCTACTTTTTGCTGGTCCTCAAGCTTCTTCTGGAGATTCGTGGTCTGTTGAGCCTGTTCAACTACTTTACCCTTCTAGGTGCATAAAGAAGTGTCAGCATTATGGAACGCCTCAAGATATTTCTCCTTAGTCACCTTGGCAAAGGCCTCTTAAGCATCTAACCTTCTCTTAGCCTCGTTATCATACTCTTGCCAGAATTACCTAGTAAAATTTGTATGCTAAAAGAGTAGAGAAATTATAGTATGTAAGCCGAGGTAAAAAAAAAAAAAAAAAAAAAGAGAGGAGTGTATAGGGTGCTACATACCATCACTGCATTTGCATGACTAGTGTATTGGAACTCCAACAAGCTCAAAGAGGTGACGATGTTGATGTTGTGTTGAAGACATATGCAATTCACCATAGCTTTTGCCACAGGGCCATTGAGAATTTTGCAATCGCCCCCAACTATGCCCTAGTTGGGAACAAAAGGGGCAGAATGGAAGTGTAATGGAAGATCAGCCCTTATCAGAGGGATCAGAAGCTTGATAGAGGGGGACAAGAAGACTAAGGCATGCTCCCCGAGGATCGAGGAAACATGAGGTAGTGTTGGTTGGGGCGGGACGTCTTTGGGAGGTACGTTCCCCTCTACCCTCGCTAACTAGGGCGGAAGGTCAGTTATTCCCTCCTCAGGGGTAACATCTGTAGTATTCTGCGGATCGGGACCCCCGATGAAGTCCTGACTAGCTGAACTTGCTTTCATTTGTTACGATGAAGAGGCGGGTGGTCTTCACGCATCTCTTCGAGGTTGACTGCCCACACTAGAAGTGAAAATTGGCTTATAATATATGGTTAAACAAAAAAAGGGCAGAAGAAGAATGATGTAAATGAGCAAGATTACAGTGCTCACCAATGATGTTGAGGTAGGAGTAGGGCTTCTCTTTCTCTTGCCCTTGTCGACGGGGGATGGCTTGACATTTCTCGTTCCTGGTGCATCGCTAGAGTCGAGACCATGTCTCTCGTCGATGGGAGAGAAAGGGGCATGGGGTCTTCTGGAGTAGACGAGGTCCTATTTCCACCTTAGAGGGGGATACCCAATAGATCAGTAGCGTTAACGCTTGATGAACTTAGTTCAGTCAATCTGAAAGCGAAAATAGCCCTCAGTCCCCATGAACTCCTTCCATGCCTCCTCAGTGACGCCTTCCACTGAAACAGCAAGATGAAGCAGGATTAATACAAGACTAAATGGAAAAATTGACAAGTAGGGCAAATGGGAGAGACTTACCCAACCCATGTCGATACAGATAACCATCATGCTTCAGATTGTCATACTTGATTAGAGGGTTTTTCTTGCTCCGTTCTTTAGAGCATAGCTTGTTCTTCGGGAGAAAGTTGGGGCGAAACATTAAGCATGCCAGTTTCAGTTAGCTTTCACTCATTGCCAATAGGGAGAGCAGATCTGTCCCCAAGGATCATACCCTCCTTGATGGAAGCAAAAAATAATTTGGTCTTCCAATCGTGGTTAGAAGATGGAGTCCCATTGACCACTCTCGGTCGAGTAGAAGGACGGCGAGAAAAGTAGTAAATGCCGTCTGGTTTGTTGTGTTTCGTGAAAGGATTTTTCCAAGTCATGGGGGTTAAAACAAAAAGGTCTTGGAATACAGAGAGAATTGGAATGGTTTTCAGGCACAAAATAGATAATGAAGGCAATGATATCAGCCCAGCCATCTGGAGTAAGTTGAGTAGGGACAACATTATAATATTTCAAAATTTCTTACACCAGATAATGGTCGGGGAAATGGAACCCTGAGGAGAACATCTCCTTCTAAACTATCATTCTGTGCTGGAAGGGATGGCTGGGTCTATCTTTGGTACCAGTAATATTGAGATGAATGGATTTGGGGATGAGGTATTTCTCTCTAAAGGCCTTCATCCTCCCTATGGTCATTACAAATTTAAGGTAGGATCCTGCACAGTAAAGACCAAAATGTCACCTGGGGGAGACGCCCTCTTGGCTAGAAGAATCAGGGCTGCAGGATCGATCCCTAGCCTCCATCATGACTGGGTTCGGAAGCCGCAAATCTTTTACGGCCAATTATACTAAGATGAGAATCAAGGAGAGAAAGAAAAAGGTCGAAGATAAAAGAATTTAGTAGCAGAAGATGGAGCAGTATGCAGGTGAACAGTAGTAGTAGCACGTTCAGTGAACCAAAGAAGAAAAAGAACAAATAGAGAAGGAAAGCTAGGAAAGCTAGGAAAGCAGAAATATTTATAGAGAAGACAGAAGGAGAAAGCCCCGTTTGGAAGCTATCTTAGGTTTCGAAACGACTAAAAAAGAGTAACTGACGTCATTAAAGTGACTTTTCTCAAAGGAATTGGGAACTTGCAGATGGCAGTGGAGTAAGGCAAAGCGCCCCTCGTTCAAAAAAAAGTAATCATGTGAGGCGAAAAGGATAAAGGAAATTTAAATTTTGGGGGTTGCCAACAGGTGGCACCCCCCAACTAGAGACAAGTCTTTTTCTCAAGAAAGAAGGATGACATTAACAGATGTACTGTAAGACCTGTATGCCACGAATTCGATCTAACTTTACGTTTTCGTGTTGTGACCTGTCTTCCCATCGTAATCAGCTCAAGCGAACTAACCGTATGAAAAAACCATAAGATCAGGTAAGCAACCAGTCAAATTTAGTTTATGTGATTGACTGATTTAGTTTGTGTGGTTGACTATTTTAGTTTGTATGGTCAACCAGTCAAATTTAGTTTGTGTAGTGGACGGATTATGAGACTGGTGAGTCGATCAGTCAATCTCAGAATCGATTCTGTGTTTAGGAAACTTTCCTAATTTGGAGAGGTCTCTCCCCTAATTGAGAGAGGACTCTATATGGAGGTTTTCTCTTTATATAAAGGACGTTCATCTACTTTTTCTCACTCTTTTGGATCAATCTTAAACCCTATACCTAAGAGAGAGATAGGGAGGAGAAGGAAAATGAGACTTGGAGAGAAAGAAATCTTGAAGGAAGAAGAAAGGGAATTGCAGACAGAGGAATTGTCGTTGGAGCTTCAACCTACCGTGGCGAGGATCAATGGTAAGTACCTTGACTTTGTAAAAGGATAGGTTACAGTAGATTATGGATTTGAGACCATGATGCAAGGGAAGGTCAGGTCCAAACCTATGTCAGATCAGATCTAATATGATGATTCTAATAGAAATTCATTACAAGGATTGGGGTTTTAATGGAATGATTTAAACAATGTGTAATGACCATAGAATGACCTTAAGAGGAATCCCATGGTTGAGCCAAGGAGTTATGTCACACCCCAATTCTGGTCTAACCAGATTAGTGTGATGAACCACCAATAAACAACGATTTAATCAGGATCTCATATAGGTCATACCCACCATATCAAACTACACGCACATTTCACGATAATAATCAGAGGTAAGAAACAAATAAATAAAAGTCTTACAGATAATGAACTGATAGTCTAACAGTGATAAATAAGTATTTAATCTAATTATCTTCAAGCCACAAGACATAAAAATAAATAATCAATTATATATCTGAAGTTCAAATTATAACTAAACTTAAGCAAAAACACATTGGTTGCACTCGCATGATGAATCATGGGCATCTTCTTCAACTTCTACGTCCATCGCAGCAAGGTGTCCATACATCGACTCATTTATATATTCTTTAACAGTAGGACCTGCATCATCAACTAAAAATACTCGACGTAGAAAGGGGGAGCACACATCACTGCTCAGTGAGCAAACAAAACAATGCATTAAACATATACATGTATTCAATTCATATCTTTGGTCTGTTTTTTAAGTTTGCAATGTGCTATAGAAAGGTTTGGTGGCCCCTGCACCTCTATACACGAGTGTGTGAATCCTCCTAATGGATCAAACATCAATGTCGTCCCACATGCACCCACCATGGAATAGAAATAGAACTAAAGTGTCCAGATCACACATCGCTAATACTTTCCCTGATGCCCTACCCATACCAACACGTAAGCCCCTATTGGCGAGGGCTTGTAAACTGGGCTCGCAACTAACCCATCCTAATGCCAAATAGTGTATCCAAGGCCTCACCCCAGCATCCCTCAATACGTTCGTAGAGATAAAGCTAAGGCCCCCCGGCAGAGTCGAAGACTATATGGTTAGAGACTACCTCCCCTGATGCCTTACGACGTAATAGTTCTGCTAAGATAATGGCAATACGACAATGTCAGTGAACAAGACTTGAGTAGAGATAGAGCTAGAGTCTGGTGACCAGGTCAAAGACCACAATGCCATGTCTTCCCCGTGATGCTGCACTCACATCCAACACACCAACCACAGACATACATTCACATGCCTATTCCTAGCATCATCATCATCATCATGTTATAAATAAATAGAATTAAATATTCATGAGCAGTAATAGCAGGAATATTGGATGACATGTGAGATGCACATTACAAGCGTACAAGCATAGAATCAATCATGGCATTGGACTCATTAAAAATAAATAATTTTTTATTAACCAATTAGTTTTGGTCTTGTTTCCTCACTTGTTAGCAATACTCGATCTCCTTCCAAGCCTTGCAATTCTCTTTCAATCAATTTAACAACCTAAAAGTTATATGAATTTAAGTTAGGGTTCATATGTGACATGTTATAGTAGTCGAAAATTGAAACAGAGCTTTGATAGGTGTCTGATTGGTCCTATGGTCTCATACTTTGTCGACCTTACTGCCTATGGTCGATACCCTACGGTCGCATATGGTGCGATCGTAGCTGCGACCACATGATTTTTGAAATCTTTCCAAATGCCTATGGTCGATCCTCTGGTCATGCTATGGTTGACCATAGCTACGACCTTGAGATTTCTGGTCACAGACTACATGCAATTCGAGTTCTTCCTGGGTCAATTCCTCTGTTCTTCAATTGGGTTTGTCTTAAGGTCATCCTATGGCCATCATTAGTAGTTTCTTATCAACCCTAACCATCAACTCATCCCTTATGGTTATCCTTGGAAATTACTCAAGAAATCACATGGATCATGATAGGTTGACATTGCCTATCTTCCATAGAAGTCTTATTCCTTAGAGTTTACATCTCTAGAGATTCGATTCATACCTTTTCCTGTGATAGAGAGCCAATCTCTTCTCAACAAATTTCTTTCCTTAGTTTTTTCTTCTTTCCTTCTCTTCCTTCTCTTTCTCTAGGGTTTATTAATGTTCTAAAAGAGTGAAAAAGGGCTGAGAGATGTCCTTTATATAGAGAAAAACTCTTTATATAGAGTCCTCTTTCAATTAGGAAAGAAATCCCTTAGTTTAGGAATGTTTCCAAAACTCGGAGTCTGATCTGGGGTTTTACGTAGGGTCATTGATCAGTGACCATTGTTTCTTTCCATATGGTTAATCGTACCTACCCAGGTATGCGACCATATGTATATACAGTTTTGGGTGTTGAGTCGATTTTTATACTTGGTTTGTGATCTATCTTCACACGATCAGTCCACTTGGTCCAACTATGATGGGAAGACCTAGCATGACACGGTTAGACCAAATTAGTGGAGTGTGGATTTTACAAGTTAACTCAGAAGGAATCTAGACTGAAAGATAACTCAGACCAGGAAGTTATGCGGTCAAATCACTGGTCGACTATGGTGGGATCAGTGAGTCGACTATAGACATTCGGGAAGTGTCCCAGGGTTGTGTAATCGCATCAGTGGTTACATGATGCACGACCACAGAGTCGACCACACAATGACTGGATGACATATATCAGAGACCACTGAGTCAACCAATCAGTCAACCAGTCAATGACTGGAAGCATGTTTTTTAGACCAGACAAGGGTTTCAACTACTGTAACTCAATCAAATAATACCCTAATCTAAATTTATAGATTGTTTAGGTTTCCAACTATTTCAATGTAATTTTCAAAGCTTAAAAGAGGAAGAAACATTATTCATAGGTGAAGAAACAAGACCTAAACTAATTGGATAATAATAAGCTACTCTTCTCTTTTATTTTTTGCTATCTGATATGATGTCATGCTTTGTATGATTGTTTATGCATCTCACATGTCATCCAATATCTATTTTATATATGTTCATGCATATTTATTTATGTCTCTTTTTCATATTGATGATGGTAGGAATAGGCATGTGCTTGTGTGTGTGGTCGATATGTTAGATTGGGGTAGAGTATCAGGGGGAATACTGGCAGTGTGTGATCTGGGTATTCTAGCTCTATCTCTATTCTGTTCATTGCATTGACATCGTCGTATCATTGTAACCTTAGAGGAACTAGTATGTCGTAGAGTATCAAGGGAGTTGTACGTAGTGTGTGGCTGTAAGCTCTACTAGCGAGCCTTAGCTCTATTTCTATGGGCATATTGAGGGATGCAGGGGTAAGGCCTTGGATACAAACCTTTGATGACATCTAGGATTGGTTAGTCAAGTTTGCAAGCTCTCGTCAGTAAGGGCATACGTAATGGTATGGGGTAGGATATCAAGGGGGTTCTGGCACTTTGTGATCCAAAAACTCTAGCTCTATCTCTATTCTGTAGTGGGTGTTGTGGGACGACAGTGGTGTGTAATCGGTTGGGCATGCTCACACTCTTGTGCATGGAGGTGTGGTGGTCATCTATCCTTATCATAGTACATTGCAAGCTTATATCAGACCCAAAGATATGAATTTGACTGCATACATATGTTTATTGTATTGTTTTGTTTTCTCAATGAGCTCAAGTTGGAGAGTTGACCTTTGCGCGTGCCATTCTTTTCAGTTTCTGATGTTGTAGGTATTACCATTGAAGATTATATCGATGCGCCCATGTATGGATATGTGGCAGCTATGGACGTGCAAGCTGTGAAGGATGTGCATGACTCATCATGCGAGTGTTTCCACCGTGTTTACGCTTAGTGTTTTTATTTTCGTATTTTCACTTATAGGATTTGTAATAATTTGTTATATTTATATTTTGGTTTCTTGAAATAACTGGTAAATATTTCTCTATCACATTAGACACTCAGTTCATTAATAAAGACTTATTATATATTTTATTATCTTTGATTGTGATATGAAATGTGTTTGGTATGGATTGTTGGCACGGTCCTATGAGATCTTGGCGTGAACCGTTGGCTCTTATGACGATTCATTCACACTTCTGATTAGTTCGGAATTGAGGTATAACATGTATAGCATGGGTTGTCATCATTAATAGGTCCATTATGATTGGGAGAAAAGGTTTGAAAATATGAAGAGGCAGGGGCTACCGAGACGATATTACCAACTCAACGTGAGTGAAGAAGTTTCTTGTTGATCCATGGGCCCAATATGAACCCAAGGATCAAGGGGCATCTGATGGGGGAATAAGGTAGCAACTCAATTTAGGCCGTTTGATAAGGATCTATCAATTAACCATGTGTGCCATTCCAAACAAACACGTCATCAAAAAAGAAAGACTCTCTCCACACGTGCTGACAGGATACACGGAAAAAAGGTGTCATGCGCCGATTAGATCAAGGCCAGGAAGGGAACATCTAAAAGGGATGTGAGGGATCCGAATCGTCTCCTCCCTATACTTCAGGGAGGAGGGAGACGCCCCCGTCGGATGGTCGACACATGGCTCTCGGAAAAATCCGAGCCCCACATCCGAGCCGACACCCCCTGTCGGCTCGGCTTGTCGGCTGGGTGTCTGCTTGGACGTGGGGCTCAAATTTTCCCGAGAGCCACGTGTCAGCCATCCGATGGGGGTGTCTCCTTCTTCCCTGAAGTACAGGGAGGAGACGATTTGAATCCCACCTAAAAGACGTCTTGGTTTGAAAGGGGTCCATCACAATAAATGCGAGCCTTCTCTACTTATTGCTTAGTCATAAATGCTGGCTCAAAGCATTGAATGAACACCATGCTGAACAGACGGTTTGTGACAGCTCGACGTGTGCTCACGCTTAGGGGGACGACATGTCAGCTTGATTAAATGGCATGCCTCCCCTATCACATTTATCAGGGATGGTGATAAGGGCTCCAACGGGCGTCGAGGAAACCTCTAAGTGGTGCCCCATCTCACTCTATCTAAAGGCGGCTACCTACCCCCACATTCCTATAAGCCGACCGTACTTCTCATTCCTTAAGAAGACAAGAACGGCATGGCCCTAGAAATCTTTTAGAGATCCAATGACCACGGAAGGACACCTCCAAGAGATCTTGACCCTCGATTATAAATAGAGGAAAGAAAGTGGAAGAAGACACATGATTAGTCCTGCAACCCTTGGCTTACATTCTCCCTACGATCGGAAGGTGAACCTTTCTTTCATTATTACCACACCTCAATCCCCTCTCTAGAAAAGGAACCTGGGTCTCTTACATCCAGGTTCTATCTGTTTGTATTGGATAGATGCTGACTTGGGCATCAGAGTTACCAAGGGTTAAAATCTGACCATCTCATTGCATGTTTTTGGTTGGTTGTCATAGGTGGCACCATCTTAAACATTGAGTGAAATCAAGCGAAAACACTTTGATTTTACTAGTAAAAAAAAAAAAAAAAGCTAATTTAGAAAGAATAATTGATTTCAGTCCATAATCGATTGGTGTGGTCAGACGATCGACAGACTGCAACCTTACAATGTAAATGACCAATTAATAATCGATTTGGGCCTAAGCCCGACACATTTAGTAAACAATGTGTATTAGTTCAGGTTTTAATCGATCCAATATTCAATTCGAGGGACACCGACTAGGGTAGGAGGTCTAAAAAAATACAAGATATTTACCCAAAAAAAAAAAAAAAAAACGTGCAAGAAACAGACTCAGTGGAAAATAAAAATAAAAAAAAATCTAGAAGCTTCGATTTCACCATGCGAAAAGAAAACTAATTTAGAAAGCATTTAGATTGGATCGATCAGGTCAAAGTTTAAAGGTGATGTGGCATCCTACGTGGACTGGTACACATTTCTTGATTCTTGCTTCGTTTAAATTTAAAGCTTCGTTCACTCTCCAGTTTCCCTGCTGCGACTTGATACTTTGATCATTCTATTCTCTCTCGATCGATCGATCGAAGACAGTTTCATCTTCATTCCGTTTTCTTCATCTGTTCATCTTCATTCCGTTTTCTTCATCTGTTCATCTTCATTCCATTTTCTTCATCTGTTCATCCTAATTTATACATTGTCCCACAAATTTCCATCACATTTGTCAAAGACAACAAACAAGAAATCACAAGAAGTAGAAGAAGAACGTCTCTGTCTCTCAAGTTCAGGTATTATTCGCTCCTAAATTTTCAATTTGTGTAATTAATTCTCTGTTTGATTGCTCTGGATTAATTTAAATTATATTTTCTTTCTTTCTTTCTTGGTTTCCATCTCTAAGTTTCAGTGTTCTGTTCTTAATTTCCTCCATCTAAAAATTAACGAACACTCATCTGCTTCATTCTAGATCTTGATTTTCTGTTTCATTACTCTGTTTTCATTAATGCTTTACTTTAATTCCTTTTTGAAGCTTTCTCCTGTATTTTTACACTGAATTTGTAATTCTTTATCCGTAATCCACGAAGAATCTCCAAGAAACTCATATATCTTAACCGGTATCATAACCAATCTAAACCAGATAACATGATTCAATCCATAATCTAATCTTTTGTCTCACTCAAGAACAATTCTTTTATAACTTTGCTGTTCACAATGACTCAGTATTCAAAGACCTTTTCTGCATCCATTTTACCCAATGGTTGTCTTTCCATGAAGCAATCCATCAATGGTAGTTGCTACCATGTTCATCAGTCACTTGCTCAAAGGCTAGATGGGTGTTTTTTTCCAATGATTCTTTTATTTCCTTCTGTTCTATCATAATCAATACTAATTTGATTTGTTCTTTTTGTTCTTCCTACAAATGAAGAAATTGGATCTCTGAACATGGAAGACAAAGGTGGGAAAGGTAAGGAGAAGAAGGGTACTATGACCCGGGAACAAAAGATGGAACGCTTGTTAAGCAAGAAGTATAAAGATCACAAAGACTTTTTGAAGGAGTTAGTATCTGTAGAGTTTGAAGACCTAGGCATCAACCCTGAATCTGTTTTGGGAAATAAAGAAGAGATGGATGAATTTATTAGACAGAAAAAAGTTCAACTGCGTAAGATTGAGAGTACCAGTCAATCACAGATTGAAAATGAAGAAAACCCAGATGACAATGATGAAACCAGGGATCAAGGACAGCAGATACCATGCCACATCAGCAACTATAGAACCCAGATTCAGAATGTTGAAAACCCAGATGATGAAGGACTGCAGATACCATGCCACATCAGCAACTATAGAACCCACATTCAGAATGTTGAAAACCCAGATGAAGGACAGCCATCCACAAGCCACATCAGCAGCATGAGAACCCAGATTGATGAAGGACAGCAGACTACAAGCCCCATCAGCAGCAAGAGAACCCAGATTGATGAAGAACAGCAGACCACAAACCAAATCAGCAACACTAGAACCCAGAATGAAAATGATGAAACCTCGGATATTAGAGATAAGGATATGATATGCCCGCTCAACACGGAATGCGACTGCGACTTCGACTTGGACTTCGATAGCGATGATGGCGGAAATATCTGAAGAAGTCCTTAACTGATGCTTAGAGAATGGAAGCTCCTCCGAAGGAAAAACCAGTAGATGATTTGGTTTGGTGAATTTCAACTTTGACACATGGTTGATGAACAGAATCAGCATTTACATATCAATCAAACAATAGGGCCAAGATGGTGGAGTACAGAAGTTTGCATCAGGTTGACGAAGTACTTTTTTTTTTTTTTTTCCCTTCTGAAGCTCATACAGGAAGCTCTGGTTTGTAATTACATTTTAAGGATAGTTCTTGTAATATTTCGAAGGAATGACACTTTACAATTTCTAGTTTTCTATGATGAAATTACTTCTTTTTTTGTTTTCTCTTCAATTTCAATTTTTTTATTCTAATTCAAATGGGTAAGAAATCTGGTTTTCATAATAGAAGAGGAGGCAACAACAACAAATTATTTACGGTTAAAAATATGATATTATAATTTGGGTTTTCTTTGATATATATTATAGAATTAATTATATAATATATAATGACATATGTAGTTGTTTGGTATGATTTACAGTATTTATTTATATTTAAAATAAATTAATATAATCTAAAATTTACAATGGTTAAAAAGTGTTTATCATAATTGTGATAATCTATTATTACTTTCTTTTATGTCTAGTGGTACCAATCGATTATTATTTATGATTCATAATTTATTGTCATAAATGATTTTTCATAAATAGCTCATAAACATAAATATAAACTATATCAAAAGAGCCTAAATGATAGAATACAAGATAGGAAGGAAACCCTAGTAGGCTCGGAAAAGAATGGAAAAAAAAATAATGACCTTAATCCTTACCTTCGGCAATGCCATCAGTTGGGGTAATACATAAAAAAAAAGAATATAAATCTAACTATAAGACGCCACCTTTGATATTGCCATCACCAAGGGCTAAGACATAAGAAAAAGAATATAAATCTGACTCTAAGGATTCACCTTCAGCATTGCCATTAATAGTGTCATAGATGCAAGGAACTAGATTTAAGAGAAACTGACCAAACGTGTATGAAGTCATTATCGCCCGCAATTGAACACCTTTCTTTGCTAGGCATCTACCACGGTGTTCCTTTTTTACTAACAGTGAATTACTCTCCATCTCATCATGGCTAAGTAAGACCTCTAGCACCCCCCCCAACCCCCCCTCCCCTAAAATCCCCTTTTATTTATTTATTTATTTATTTGGATAGATTGATCCTCATCAAAGAGAGTTGAACTCATTACCTCTTTGAGGTGTTGGTCTTTAGCAATGAAGCAACCCCTCACCAAAGTAATTGGTCTCAATACCTGTTAATTAATGTGCACAATGAAGCCCACCCAGTCCAAATCTTTAAATGAACATGTTTTAGTCCGATTTTATAAAATCCGACACCAATTTAGCCTAGACCATCCCGTTGACACCCCTTCCCAAATACACTAAAAAACACCCAATCCATAGATGCAAAATAGTGAGATATCTATTTAGTCTTGCAATAGATGGCTAGCCCAATGGGTTCACCATTCATGTCAACATGAGGACATGAGAGGATTAAAATCCGTTCACCATGGTGCAACCTCTTTTGAAATAGAACACAAATCTATGGATGATTCTCCACAGCCCCTTCCCTTCCTACTTTCTATGATTATTTATTTATTTTTTTTACTGATAATCAAAATTATGGAAAAGAAGAGGAATATTGTACAACAAACAAAATCCATCCCTAGAAGCTTGAGCATGAAAGCCACCTGAGAGAGAGGCGTCCCTCGAAGTAGCAATGGGAAACTATAATAGAGGGGAAATGGGCACATTTTGGAGAAAGGTGAAGGTTAAGATACTTTAAATAGTAGGAAAAGAGAGAGAGAGAGAGAGAGAGAGGATACCAATAAGTTTTAAGGGGAGATAGGCAGTATAGAAATATGCTGATGGTCAAAGAGATTAAGTTCAGTTCATATGCTGGTATGTCTCCATGGGATTCTATCGCTATATATCCATGGATGAGAGACTCATCTCTAGAGTGTGGGATCCACTGAATATGAATGATGATAAAGTTCCATGGGAGGTACACATATATACAGGTAAACTATCTACAAAAAGATATCTCTTTTCAGTCCAATATTTGTTTTCTAATCATTAAAAGAAGTGAAGTGCTTTCTCTTTCCTCACATGCCCCTATTGGTAAATCCGATCAATGCAGCTCTGACTAGTATGTCTCCCACCCCACTAGCTCAGAGACCATTTTGACTAATTCTGTAAGACCCACACTCCATGAACCCAGTCTAACCTTACGTTCTCGAGTTGTGACAAGTCTTCCCGTCGTAATCGGCTCAAGCGAGCCAACCGTATGAAAAAACCACAAAACCAGGTAAGAAACCAGTTTTTCGAAGGTTGTCCGGTCCTTGGGACTCGGGACCTGTGAGTAGACCAATTAAACCCAAAATGGAATACGTAAATAGGAAACTTTCCTAATTTGAAGAGGCTATTCTCTTAATTGAGAGAGGACTTTATATGGAGACTTTTTCTTTATATGGAAGACGTCCTTTTACTCTCTCTCACTCTTTTGATCAATCATAAACCCTAAAATTGAGAGAAAGAGAGGAGAAGAAGGAGAAAAGGCTTGGAGAGGAAGGGAGCTTAGAAGAGAAGAAGGAGCTCTCCAGAGAGAGGTTATGCCATTGGGTTTCCAATCTACTGCATCAAGAATCCACGGTAAGTACCTTACCTCTATAGAAGGTTAGACTATATTAGGTTTGGAATTGGAGATCTTAAGGTTTTCCATATAAATCTGAAATAAATATAGTTGTTAGGGTTTCTTTAAATGAGACAAATCACTAAGGAATTAATGGCGATAGAATGACTCTAGGATGAATCCCATTATTGAGCCAAAGAATCTACTCAGAAGGATTTTGGACTGAACGACAACCTGGAGTGTCACACCCCAATTCTGTACTATTTAGAATGATGTGATGAACCGCTAATAAACCAACGGTTCAACTAGGAACTCAAATAGGCTATCCCCGCGTTATCTAAACTTACACACATCCGTAATCATAATCAAAGTATATACACAATAGCGGAAGTCTTATAATAACATGAACTGAGAAACTAAAATGATATTAATAATTTAATAGCAAATTATTCTGTTTTCAACTGAGACATAATTAATTATCAAACACATGACTTAATAAATCCAATAAAAAAACCTATAAAATATCTAGTCAAATACACACGAGTTGCACTCGCAAGAGGAGTCGTGTGTATCCACTTCAGCTTCAGCTTCCATCGCTGCCACGTTCCCGTATGTAGACGCATTCACATAGTCTTCAACGGTATAACCTGCATCATCAACTAAAAATATTCGACGTCGAGGGGTGAGCACACATCACGGCTCAGTGAGTAGCCAAAACAATGCAACAGTACATATGCATGCAAATCAATTTATATCTTTGGTCTGGTATATAAGTTTGTAGTATGCAATAGAAAGGTTTAGGTAGCCAAAGGTCGCGTTTATTGACCCCGCCTCTATATACAAGTGTGTGACGTTACCCGAAGATCATGTTTATCGTCAACTCACATGCACCCAATCATGAACATTATATAACAAAGGTTACGTTTATTGCTATATAGTGCCATACCAACACGTAAGCCCCTGTTAGCGAGGGCTGCAAACTTGGCTCGCAACTAACCAATCCTAATGCCAAAAGTGTATCCAAGGTCTCACCCCAGCATCCCTCAGAATGTCCATAGAGATAGAGCTAAGGCCCCCCGGTAGAGTCAGAGACTACAAGGACCGAGACCACCTCCCCTGATACTCTACGACATAATAGTTCTGCTAAAGTAATGGCGATACGATGATGCCAATGCACAAGACTTGAGTTAGAGATAGAGCTAAAGTGCTGAGACCCGCCAAAGGTTAACGTTTATTGACGTTCTCATCACACCTCCCCTGATACTCGCTCGCATCAAGTACATCAACCACACACATACAAGCACATGCCTATTCCTATCATCATCATCATCATCATGTTATAAACAATAAAGTAAATATGCATGAACAAATAATAGAAATATTGGATGGCATGCTGTATGCACATTACAAACATATTCGAATAGAATCAAGCATGGCATAGGACTCAAGAAATAGAAAACAGTTTTTCTTATTAACCAATTTAGTTTGGAGTTTTGGTTCCTCACCTTAGCTTGCTAATAGATACTTTTTCAAGCTTTAGAATCACCTTTACAGTGTTATTATATTGCTAGAAGACCTAACAAAGTCGATAGAATTTAATTAGAATTAATTCTAGATTTAAAAACCATGTCGTTAACCGAGAGGGTCGGAGGTAGGGTCGGAGTCCTGATCGACCCTGGGTGCGACCATCCCCAGATTCTGAACTTCCCGAACACTGAGGGTCGATGGTCAGGAACACCTAGGGTCGGATGGTCATCGACCCTCGGTGCGACCCTCTGTGTACTTTGGTCCAATTCCCTCTTTTAATCCATTCTTCGTGTTTGGAATCCTATGGCTTGCTCCTACATTCCATTCTACATGCATTCCATGGTCTGAAACCATGTATAACCCACCTAGATAGCTTTCATGCATTCTTCTATGGTTTTCCATGGAAACCTAACCATAGATTGATGGTTTGGATTTCTCTGAGATCACACTCTCCACAATAACTAACCTAAAGTCTATAGAAACTCATGGAATTAGTATCCATACCTGAGAAGATTACTTTTTCTCTGAAATTCTTCTCCTTATTCCTAAGTTCTCTTCTTGCCTTTCTTCTTCCTCTTTTCCTTCTCCTCTCTTTCTCTCAATTCAATTAGAGTTGTGAAAGGAGAGAAAGTGGCTTAGGGATGTCCTTTAAATAGAGTAGGAACATCCTAAATAAGTCCCATTGAGATAAGGAAGGAATCTCAATCGAAAATTAAGAAGTTTCCTAATTTTATTTTCTAACGGCAACCGAGGGTCGATGATCCCATCGACCCTAGGGTTCTAAGCTGTCCGACCCTCCCTTCAAAACTGAGGGTCTGACTTTCTGTTTTGGGAGGTCTAACCCTAATTAGCTGGGTATGCGACCCTTCCCCTATTTTAAGTGTTTTTGGGTCGATTTGATACCTGGGATCTCGATCTCCTTCACGCCCTTGGTCCATTTGACTCGACCATGACGGGTAAACCTGGTTCAAGGTGGTAAGACCGGGTTAGATTGACACGGGTCTTACAACTCCCCCCAACTTATAAAAATTTTGTCCTCGGAATTGTACGTACCTTCTGAATCAAATAAGTGAGGGTAATGCTTCCGCATAGCATTTTCTTCTTCCCATGTAATTTCTTCCATGTCTCTACTTTTCCATGTGACCTTAACATAGTAGATATCTCTGTTGCATAGACGTTGAACCTTTCGACTAGTGATTTATGTTGGTGTTACTTCAAATGTCAAATCATCAGTCAATTCTGGCAAATCCACTGTCAAAACATGCGTTGGGTCTTTGACATACTTCTTCAATAGGGAAATGTGAAATACGTCATGCACACTCGACATAGATGGTGGTAGTGCTAAGTGATAAGTCACTTTTCCACGCTTAGCTAGAATTTCATACGGCCCGACATATCTTGGACTTAGTTTCCCTTTCTGTCCGAACCTCTTCAATCCTCGCATGGGCGATACCTTCAAAAATACTTTATCACCTATTGCGAACTCCAGATCTCTTCGTCGAGTATCTGCATATTGCTTCTGACGGTTCTGAGCTGTTCTCACTCTTTCCTTGATAATGTCGACCACTCGACAAGTCTCTTCAACAAATTCCGGCCCAACAATACTATGTTCTCCAACTTCATTCCAAAACAAGGGAGTTCGAAACTTCCTGCCATACGGTGCTTCATAAGGTGACATCTGTATAGTAGCTTGATAGCTGTTGTTATAAGCGAACTCGATCAGTGGTAATCTTTCGTCCCATGATCCCTTGAAATCAATTACACATGCTCGTAGCATATCTTCTAGAATTTGAATTGTACGTTCCGACTGTCCATCTGTTTGTGGGTGGAATGCAATACTGAACTTCAACATTGTACCCATAGCCTTTTGCAATCCTTCCCAAAACTTGAAAGTAAATTGTGGAATTCTATCAGACACCATGCTTTCTGGTACACCGTGTAACCGAACAATATTATCCACATACAGCTTTGCTAACCTTTCCAGTGTATACTGAGGTCGTATAGGTATGAAGCGAGCTGTTTTAGTTAGACGGTCCACAATCACCCAAACTGCGTCAACTACTCAAGGGGTCAATGGTAGTCCCGTGACGAAGTCCATAGTGATGCAGTCCCATTTCCATGCTGGTTCCGGTAATGGCTGTAACAGTCTTGCGGGTCTTTGTCGTTCAGCCTTTACTTTTTGAAAATTTAGGCATTGAGACACGAACTTAGCTACATCTGCTTTCATTCCCCTCCACCAATATAGTTTCTTTAGATCATGATACATTTTTGTACTTCCAGGATGTATCGAGTAGATGGTGGTGTGGGCTTCCTTCATCAATCGGTGTCTAATGTCTGCACTTTCTGTTTCAGGTACACATATTCTTCCTTTGTATCTCAGTACCTTCTCGTCATCCAAGGTGAACTCAGGGTTGGTCCTACCTTTCTCAATATCTTCTTGTACTGTTCTCAGATAAGGATCTGCTTTGATAGCTGTCTTCACTTCATCCACTATATCCGGTATAATCTTCAATGCGGCGAACATATTCGAAAACCGATGAATAAACCCTTGGTTGGCTGATCCATCCGTTGTATCTATCACATACTGCTCGTTCCCGTGATTGAATACCATTCTGGTAGTACACATTGCTGCAGTCGTACTAACTTCTCCTTGCGATTTTATCATTGCCTTTCTGTTTAATGCATCCGCTACTACGTTCGCTTTTCCCGGATGATACTGGATATCACAATCATAGTCTTTCAATAGTTCCAGTCATCTTCTTTGTCTCATATTCAACTCCTTCTGATTAAATAAATAAGTAAGACTTTTATGGTCCGACTTAATCTGAAATTTCTCTCTGTATAAGTAATGTCTCCATATCTTGACAGCATGTACTACTGCCGCTAACTCCAAATCATGAGTGGGGTAGTTTTTCTCATGTACCTTCAACTGTCTTGAAGCATAAGCAATCACTTGCTCTCCTTGCATAAGCACACATCCTAATCCCAATCCCGACGCATCAGTGTATAAGGTAAACGTCTGTCTTGGAATAGGAATAGTCAAAATCGGGGCGGATATCAATCTGGACTTCAACGTTTGGAAACTCTTCTCACATTTATCGGTCCACACAAACTTTTCACCTTTCTTAGTCAAACTGGTGAGAGGTACGACAATCCGAGAATAGTCTTATACGAATCTCCGATAATAACCAGCTAGACCCAAAAAACTTCTGATTTCCAAAACGCTCTTTGGGGCTTCCCACTTTACAATAGCCTCGATCTTGCTGGGGTCCACTTTGATTCCTTCAGCGGATACTACATGGCCTAAGAAGGCGACTTCACTTAGCCAAAACTCACACTTTGAAAATTTGGCATATAGCTTCTCTTTCCTTAAACGTTGTAGGGCAGCATTTAGGTTCTTGATATGAGTCTCTTTGTCCTTGGAGTATACCAATATATCATCAATAAATCCTATAACTGACGTATCCAACATATCCTGGAAAACCCGGTTCATTAGTTCCATAAAAGTTACTGGTGCGTTCGTTAATCCAAAAGACATAATCGAGATCTCATAATTGGCCAATCCCGATTCTAAAAGTTATCTTCGAGATATCGCTGTCCAAATTCTTCAGCTGATGATATCTTGATCGAAGATCAATCTTAGAAAATACCTTTGCTCTTTGTAACTGTTTAAATAAGTCATCGATCCAAGGTGATAGATATCGATTCTTGATCATGAGCTTGTTCGATTCTCGGTAGTCTATACGCAGACAACACGAATTGCATTGGCACTCCCCGTGATGCAATACTTAGCCTATTAGGACCTTAGTCTAATAACTCTTGTAGTTGAGTCTCAATTCCTTCAATTCTATAAGAGCTATTCATAGGTGCCTTTGACACAAGTATCGTCCTTGGGTAACAAGTCGATGACGAACTCGTCGCATGATCAGATGGTAACCCAGGTGAGTCTCCTGGAAACACACCTGAAATTTATGCATCACATCAATATCTTCCATCTGTGGTGCTTCTTTGGAAACGTGTACCACAGATACCATATATCCAACTCATTACTCCTCAAAGCATCTCTTCGCTTTTAGAATAGAGAGGATCAGCTTTCTTTTCTTAGGCAACATACTTCCAATAGTACTAAATTATATGTCGTCTTTATTCTTGAACGATAATCTCTTCTATGCACATAATCACTTGTAGAGTGTTGAGACAACCAGTCTATTTCCAAGATGACGTGAAAGTCTACCATCTCAAGTCGACTCAGGTTGCATCCAAATTATGTTCATCCATAAGATTTGGACATTGTTCGTAACACTCATCTAATACAACATTTAGTCCAAAAGGGCTTGAACTAGCAAACTCTAGTGTAAGGGTCTTAAGAGCTGGTCTAGTTTCTTCGCCTCTTATGACTTTTCAAAGACTATCGTCGAAATCTCATATCCCAAATCTATTTATAAGCATTAGGGTATATGCTTATAATTTCATTAATTCAGCCAAACTCTTTTGGTCTTTTCTTAATCATATTACTCAACATTGGGCATAACTCAATTATCATTATATTAAATTGAGTAGTACTAATGCCATGATTTTTGACTTTATCCTTGTATACACTCCTAGATTTGCCTTTAGGAATCTTCTGCTTGTCAAAATTTATACCGATATAGCCCTCTTTAACTCTATTTGAGTGCTATCTATTTCTTTACTGGCTACTCTTGATAGTTCTCACTTTTACTCATGCACTCTCTTTTATCGACATGACTCTTATCCATCCATTTAGCAATCTCAAATAGATTCTCCATTACTTCATCTGAGGTTCATTGGCTATAGCATTTAATCTGAATCCAATCATCTTTCTTCTAATCATTCAATTATTACTACACATCTTTATCAACAATGATCAGGGAGTGTATAAATCAGGATGTTTGTCCAAAACAATTCATTTCCTTCTTTCAATTAAGCATAATCGCAACACTTGCTTTATCTAGTGAACCTAGGTTTAAAGGATCAGGAGTAAATCTGTGGTAATCCAACCGGCATCCAAAGATCGTTAGGTTGCACGGTGGTCCAAATACATAGAATAGAGGTTTTTCAGTTCTTAACCTCATGGTTATAGGTTCTATCGAATATATAATGCCATTGGTCGAGGCACTACATGAGTAAATCTGGAGAAAGATTTCACACATCAGTAAATCAGGTATAATCTGGAGAAAAATTTCGTACATCAATAAATCAGGTGTAGATCGAAAAGATGTATGCTCAACATGATTAACATTTAACTATTCATTCAGTTCATATCACCGTTCATGTTGTCGATCATGAGAGTGGCTCAGATTGGTATAATCAAGACTAATACTAAAGAAACAATATCTATAACACCAATTGACAGGTTAAATCAAGAAGGTATCCTGTCAATGTACGAGAAATTAAAATCTTGTATGTGCATCCTCTATAATTATAAGAGTAAATCAATAACGCACCGCATCCTATATAAACATCTCTAGTTACATGGCCACAATAGATTTGATCCTTTGCTAAAAACGTTTTAGGCTTCGTCTTCAGAAAATATTTCTCAATCCTTGGTCAGATCATTGTGTCATGATGCAGCTATCCCATACCTCGATGGCTAATAAGGGTAACCACCTTGATACACTGCTTGTTGTGCACCAAACTTCTGCACTGGGGTGTGCTTTACTGGGACTTGCTGTGTGTAGGCACTGTGTTATAGCTAACCGGTGTTAGGGGTACCGTGATGCTACCAATTGGTACCGTACTTGGTCATGTCCTTTGGATTTAGCCCGAGATCTTTTCCTTTATCTCTCCAAGGGTTTTGGCATTACTAGCCATTTTGCTTCTTCTTTTGTCCTACATCGAGTTTCACATCTTGTGAGTACCAACTCAGTATTCCAATTTTCTACTGTACAGGTGCTTCCTTCTTGCTACTATACAATATCACTTGTATACTTGGATAACTACCCAACTTATAGATAATACCCTATATTATTGGTTTATCAGGATAAATTTTGGTCTTCTCTTTCTGTTTGAGTGTATATATATGGTTCCACCTTTTATATGTACATTATTATCTTATTTAAGTTCTGTCTCAACCAACACAGGTGTTTATTGTGTGTTTGTATTAGAGCTTTTAATTTATCCTATCTCAGTTCATAATTTTCTCGAATGTATGTTAGTTTAGCAGACAAGGCCTGAGATGCTCTGATACCAAGTTGTCACACCCCAATTCTGCACTATTCAGAATGATGTGATGAACCGCTAATAAACCAATGGTTCAACCAGGATCTCAAATAGGCTATCCCCGCGTTATCTAAACTTACACATATCCGTAATCATAATCAGAGTATATACACAATAGCGGAAGTCTTATAATAACATGAACTGAGAAAATAAAATGATATTAATAATTTAATAGCAAATTATTCTGTTTTCAACTGAGACATAATTAATTATCAAATACATGACTTAATAAATCCAATAAAGAAACCTATAAAATATCTTGTCAAATACACACGAGTTGCACTCGCAAGAGGAGTCGTGTGTATCCACTTCAGCTTCAGCTTCCATCGCTACCACGTTTCCGTATGTAGACGCATTCACATAGTCTTCAACGGTATAACCTGCATCATCAACTAAAAATATTCGACGTCGAGGGGTGAGCACACATCACGGCTCAGTGAGTAGCCAAAACAATGCAACAGTACATATGCATGCAAATCAATTTATATCTTTGGTCTGGTATATAAGTTTGTAGTATGCAATAGAAAGGTTTAGGTAGCCAAAGGTCGCGTTTATTGACCCCGCTTCTATACCCGAGTGTGTAACGTTACCCGAAGATCACGTTTATCGTCAACTCACATGCACCCAATCATGAACATTATATAACAAAGGTTACGTTTATTGCTATATAGTGTCATACCAACACGTAAGCCCCTGTTAGCGAGGGCTACAAACTGGGCTTGCAACTAACCAATCCTAATGCCAAAAGTGTATCCAAGGCCTCACCCCAGCATCCCTCAGAATGTCCATAGAGATAGAGCTAAGGCCCCCAGTAGAGTCAGAGACTACAAGGACCGAGACCACCTCCCCTGATACTCTACGATATAATAGTTCTGCTAAAGTAATGGCGATACGACGATGGCAATGCACAAGACTTGAGTTAGAGATTGAGCTAAAGTACTGAGACCCACCAAAGGTTAACGTTTATTGACGTTCTCATCACACCTCCCTTGATACTCGCTCGCATCAAGTACATCAACCACACACATACAAGCACATGCCTATTCCTAATCATCATCATCATCATCATGTTATAAATAATAAAGTAAATATGCATGAACAAGTAATAGAAATATTGGATGGCATGCTGTATGGACATTACAAACATATTCGCATAGAATCAAGCATGGCATAGGACTCAAGAAATAGAAAACAGTTTTTCTTATTAACCAATTTAGTTTGGAGTTCTGGTTCCTCACCTTAGCTTGCTAATAGATACTTTTCCAAGCTTTAGAATCACCTTTACAGTGTTATTATATTGCTAGAAGACCTAACAAAGTCGATAGAATTTAATTAGAATTAATTCCAGATTTAAAAACCAAGCTGTTAACTGAGGGTCGGAGGTAGGGTCGGAGTCCTGATCGACCCTGGGTGCGACCCTCCCTAGATTCTGAACTTCCCGAACACTGAGGGTCGATGGTCAGGAACACCTAGGGTCGGATGGTCATCGATGTAAGACCCGTGTCAATCTAACCCGGTCTTACCACCTTGAACCAGGTTTACCCATCATGGTCGAGTCAAATGGACCAAGGGCATGAAGGAGATCGAGATCCCAGGTATCAAATCGACCCAAAAACACTTTATTTTAAGGGAGGGTTGCACACCCAGCTAAGCAGGGTCGGACCTCCAAAAACAGAAAGTCAAACCCTCAGTTTTGAAGGGAGGGTCGGACAGCTTAAGACCCTAGGGTCGACGGGATCATCGACCCTCCCATCGACCCTCGGATCCTGCCGAAAATAGAAAATAGGAAACTTCGAGATTTTTGATTGGATTTCTTCCTAATCTCAAAGAGGCTTATTTTAGGATGTTTATAGCCTATTTAAAGGACGTCCCTAAGCCACTTTCACTCCTTTCACAACCCTAATTGAATTGAGAGAAAGAGAGGAGAAGGAAAAGAGGAAGAAGAGAGGCAAGGAAGAGAACCTAGCAAAATGGAAGAGAATTTCAGAGGAAAAGTAATATTCTCAGGTATGGATACTAATTCCATGAGTTTCTACAGACCTTAGGATAATTATTGAAGAGAGAGTGATCTCGGAGAAACCCAAACCATCCATCTATGGTTAGGTTTTCATGGAAAACCATAGGAGGATGCATGAAAACTATTTAGATGGATTATACATGGTTCTAGACCATGGAATGAATGTAGAATGGAATATAGGAGCAAGCCATAGGACCCTAAACATGAAGAATGGATTTAAAAGTGGGAATTGGACCAGAGTGCACCGAGGGTCGCACCGAGGGTCGATAGACCATCCGACCCTAGGTGTTTATGACCATCGACCCTCAGGATTCGGGAAGTCCAGAAAGAGGGGAGGGTCGATAGACCCATCGACCCTAGCATCGACCCTCAGTTGGCAGAATGGTTTTAAATTCTGAATTAATTCTAATTAAATTCTATCGACTTTGTTAGGTCTTCTAGCAATATAATAACGGTATAAAGGTGATTTTAAAGCTTGGAAAAGTATCTTTTAGCAAGCTAAGGTGAGGAACCTTAACCCCAAACTAAATTGGTTAATAATAAACTGTTTTCTATTTCTTGAGTCCTGTACTATGCTTGATTCTATGCGAATATGTTTGTAATGTGCATATAGTATGCCATCCAATATTTCTATTACTTGTTCATGCATATTTACTTTATTGTTTATAACATGATGATGATGATGATGATGATAGGAATAGGCATGTGCTTGTATGTGTGTGGTTGATGTACTTGATGCGAGCGAGTATCAGGGGAGGTGTGATGAGAACGTCAATAAACGTTAACCTTTGGTGGGTCTCAGCACTTTAGCTCTATCTCTAACTCAAGTCTTGTGCATTGCCATTGTCGTATCGCCATTACTTTAGCAGAACTATTATGTCGTAGAGTATCAGGGGAGGTGGTCTCGGTCCTTGTAGTCTCGACTCTACCGGGGGCCTTAGCTCTATCTCTATGGACATTCCGAGGGATGTTGGGGTGAGGCCTTGGATACACCGTTTTGGCATTAGGATTGGTTAGTTGCGAGTCCGGTTTGCAGCCGTCGCCAATAGGGGCTTACGTGTTGGTATGGCACTATATAGCAATAAACGTAACCTTTGTTATATATTGCTCATGGTTGGGTGCATGTGAGTTGACGATAACGTGATCTTCGGGTAACGTCACACACTTCGTGTATAGAGGCGGAGTCAATAAACACAAAACCCGGTCTAAACCTTGGTTTTGTGTCGCGACAGTCTTCCGATCATCACCGAGCCGCACGGGCAAGCGGATAACAAACAGTACGAAATCGGACCAAAGCCGACCAATATACCTGATTTTGCGGTATACCGGTCGATGGTACCGGATGATGGTACCGGGCCGACCGGTATGGCCCGCACAAACTATGTGCGGGAATTTGGAAATTAGTCTCGCGGGGTCCCGCTTTCCCTGATTTCGAATCCTAGAAGTTTCCTAATCCTAGTAGGGTTACTAAACCCTCTTTCTAGCCTATAAATACACCCCTAAACCCCTCAAATCCTTTCCATTGTCTCTCACAAACCCTAGAGAAGAGAAAGAGCTTGGAAAGGAGAAGGAGCTAGGAAGAAGAAGGAGGTGCCGCCATTACCGCTTGACGAAGCCCGCTACACCCGCCAACGGTAAGTGTTTGGATCCATCTTCTTACCCTATGATAGTTGTGTGGGTGGATCAATACCATGCAAAGTAGGTATTGATCTAAAACCCTAAATTGGCCAATAAACCCTAAGTTGCCGCCAAACCCTAGATTCGAGTTTCGAGATGATATTCATCGAAACGAGACTTGAATGAGTTGGGGATAGCTCTAACTCAAAGCCTAGACTTAGGATGGATAGGAGAAACCCCGAAAATCCATGGAGGATGATCGACGGCAAATCGAAGAACCCATGTATGGTCTTCCGAGACATACCGGCCGACCATACCGGCTGCACATAGTGCGACCGGTATGTTGCGACCGCTACCCCCCGGGAGGTTATCCGTGGGGGACCGGCTGACCATACCGGCCGCCAGCCTCCCACAGAGCCGCGACCGGTACATGCCACCGGCCAGCTCGCGAGGGTATTTTGTAACCATGTTGGTTTCCGACCAACATGAAACCCTAAATAATATATTCTAATGGAACCCTAATATTATGTAGGACGCCGCGACATATCGCTTGGATCTTGCGACGCGGAGCAAGTAATCGAACGAGCCCCGTAAGGGAATCCGACCTAAACCTAATAATTAATGGACAAGAAATCGTTGTTAATCATTGAATATCTATGATGTGATGTTTGTGCATATTCACATGCCATCCTTTACTTTCGCTTATTATTATTGTTCATGCATTCATAGGATGTGATTGTTAGGCATGTGATTGTTTTCGCTGGTGTGTGGAGGGGGCATGGGCCCGGATCGCTCTTCACACCGGCACCTTTTGTAGTATTCTATCTTAACATGCTTGGTACGGGTGGGGTATCGGGGGAAGATCGTGGGTACGCTGGTCTCCGATATTGATGTTGTCCCGACCATCGTTGGGTGGTACCGAGGATTCCGAGCCGACGCCGCCTTGTCCACGATGCTTTAGCCCTATCTCTATGCCGTAGGGAGTGGTGTTGGGATAGGGTCTACCCGCGCATTGTTTCTATCCTAGTGGGTTAGTTGCGGATAGGGTATCGTGGGGAGGTGAGGTTTTGGAGGTCTCCGACCCGGCCCCGCACGCCTAGCTCTATCTCTATGCCGTAGACGGCCGTGGCCGGGATAGAGCATACATTGTTGACATATAGGATTGGTTAGTTGCGAGCCCGGCCTATGCAGCCCCGGCCGCAGGGGCTTAGGTACCGGTATGGGTAGAGTATCGGGGGAGGTGCGGGTATACCTTAGCTCTATCTCTATTCCATGATGGGTGCATGTGGGTTGGTGGTAGTGTGATTACCGTGCGACGCCACACACTCGTGTATAGAGGTGCGGGGGCCACCAAACCTTTCTATAGCACATTGCAAACTTAAAACCGGACCACAAAGATAAAAATGATTGTTACTCATGCATAATCTTGTGAAACCGCCTCGATTGCCTTACCGAGCCGTGTTGTGTGCTCACCCTTTGTATATACATTGTTTTTAGATGTTGATGCAGATATACCGTGGACGATTACGTAAACGCCCGGCGCATGGTGGTGTGCGCCGCGTGTTGGATGTACAGCAGAGAGACGAGCATGACGCTTCATGCGAGTGCCCTTCTCGGGGTACCGTGATGGATTTTATTTATTTGTTTCAGCTTATTTTCGTTTGTTATTAAGAGATGTAAAAGATTATTTATTTTATGTGATTGAATTTGAATAATGGGATATTTATTTAAATTATCAATAGATACTCGCTCATTCTATTTAAAGTCTTCCGCCGTATATTTATATTCTCGATTGTGGTTATGTGTAATTGGTTTGTATGGGTGGACACGGCCTATTCGAGATCCCCGTGCGAACCGCTGGTTCAATGACGGCTCACTCACACCGCTCCGTTGGATCGGAATTTGGGGTGTGACAACTTGGTATCGAGCCCCGGCCTCGCTCCAACAAACCATGCTACACATAATGGGGTCGATGAACCGAGTTAGGAAGTTTAAAAATCTTAATACAAACACACCCTAAGCATTGCTTGATACCCGAGACGGACTAAGAAAGAGAATAATGTACTATTCTAAATGTGAAACCTAATATGTGCACATACACTAGATAGGAGAACCATGAAACTTTCATTAAAATGGAAAAATAGTATCAAATGTAATAGTGCTACAGGTACAGCCCACAAACCGGAAAGTTACCCCGTTATATAAACAAATATGAAAAAAAGTAGAATGGAAATCATGGGGTAGGAGGCCCGGGAGGAATGGGGTCCGCTATGTCATAGTCCCGCCGGATGCGACCCTAAGCCAATGCACCCGGTCCCGAGTCACCCGTAGACCACGAGCCAGCGCCCCAACTCCCGACCCATCGCCGCCGAGACTCCGTGATGACCCTCCGGGTGTCCCCCGATCTCGCAAAACATACCCAACACCGAGCCGGGAGGGGGCCGAGATGGTCCACCGTGGGGAACAGATGGTGGTGGTACAGGTGGAGGGCCGCGGGGCGGGCACCGGTGCTTCCCCAACTACATCGCCATCATCATCATCCCCCATCTCGCCGCGATAGGCCGCATTGGCCGCGGCCGCCGCCGCCGCCGCCGCCGCTACTCTCCCGAGCGGACGAGGGCGAGCCTCCAACTCGCCATCACTAACGGGCAGATCAACCATCCGCGATCCCGCTTTATCGCGACCCCGGGCCGATGTCGAGGTCATGGAGTCCCCGACGGCCGCCTCTCCTTCAAACTCACGCCCGCACGGCGAAGAAGGAAAGTGACGAGACGGCCATAGGGAAGGTTGCTGGCCCGACGGGTCACACCCGCCGATGCATAGTCCGGATGATGAGGTATGGAAGTGAGATCCGCCCCGTGCGCACGCACTAAGTGACGCACCGGGTGAGCCGAGACAACTCATTGTAGTGACCGCCTCGCGGCACTATATCGCGGCCGGATGATGCGGCCGGAGACCCGGGGTATAGGTCCCAAGCTAGCCGCCTTCATAGGAGCCCCAGGATTGAGTATCCGATGCGCCATCTCTCGGCGCAAATCCTCGCTATAACCTTTCGCCTTGGGGGCGCAAAGATACCAAATCTCCATCATTGGGAACCCCAAGCAGATCAGCCAACCGGTGGGTGTCGAAGGAAATATGTACACCCCGGACGTAACCGGTAATGCGCAGATCCCTACACCGGTCGGGTCCTCGACATCCCCTTCGAGCCCGCGATTTGCATAAAAATGCTTGACCAGGTTAGGGCGTGTGGTCTCCGTAGGAAATAACCGGCAGCCAACCTAGAGCACCAAAGGCCGCCTCTACATTAAACCGGTGTAATTGTCCCACATTGACCCGCCGCCCGGATACGATACTCTTGTCATCGAACCAAGAAAACCGAGCCCGAGCTTCCAAAGAGCGAAACCATAGCTCATCTAGCCGAGGGATAGGTGGAGAGGGAACCCGAGAACTAGAACCATGTGATCGCTTCCCGAGGTTGCGCGCCTAGGAGCCATTTAAAATCTGCAAAACAAAAGAAAACAAGATAAAAAGTTAGAAATTTTCGAAATTTCGGCAAAGATAACGGCTATAAATTGGGAAAAAGCCTCGAACTCACCTAAAAACATGGGGAGGAGGACTTACGTAACCCCCACACTCTTCAATAAACCAATCACAAGCAATTATAACAAGAAAATTCAAGAAATTTCAAGAATTAAGAAAAATTAGAAAAATTTCGAAATTTTTGAAAAACCTAGGTCAAAAAGAGTAAAAATTCGATTTTTATCAAAACCTTATGGTGGAACCCCAAATTAGTTGAGGGCTTTTGCCTTGGGGGGTCCCTAAACCCTTTCTGCCGAAGGAAAAGAATTCCTACGGCTAAAAACATCTCGAACAAAGAAAAACCTAAATTTCTACATAAAGACGATATGGAAAATCTCCTAAAAATATGAGAGAGAGGGGTAGAGACCTACCCGGAGACGATATGCTAGGTCTTGAATGGAAGGAATCGGCCCCAAATAGCACCGGCCGAATCGTAGCAACCCGGAACCCGCAGAAGAATCGCCACCGAGAGAAAGAAGAAAGGAAAAGTGAGAAAAATCTCACTTTTTCGCGATTTTAAAGCCATTTTGGGCATACCGGCCGACGGTTATGCCTATACCGGCCGACCGGTATCAACCCGTGTGTGCGACCGCTATGTCTCGGCCAGAAAATTTTTCTCGACCGGCCGACTATACCGGTCGCAACACCGCCTCACAGCAGTGGCGACCGGTATCCATAGACATGCGACCGGTATGTCTCGGCCAGAAATTTAATTTTGACCGGCCGACCATACCGGCCGCAAAGATATTTCTACAGTGTGTGCGACCGGTATGTTGCGACCGGTACGCCCAAAAAGAGCCAAAAAAATTTAAAAATTTCCCAAAATTGTGCAAATTGAAATGTTACTCGACTATTCCCCCGCATTATTCAAGACTAACACTACTATTATTGATGATTCTCACGTGTTATGTCTTCTTCTCGCATCCAAATAAATAGTCCGAGATGGCAGGTGGAAACGGCCGAAGGGGTAGAAAGCATCATCATGCCGTAAAAGCGCCTAGAGGAAGAGCAAGCCGAGCAGACCAGAGTTAGAGAAACCAGCCCCGAAGAGGAGGAGGAACAGTCCCTGAAGTACCGACGTAACTACCAGACCACCTCACAGGATTCCGAGACCATAGTTACAAACTTGGTCTATCGGATGCAAGCTCAACGTAAGGAATTTCCGAGCGAGGTACTAACGATGCTCAGTCAGCAGGTCCGCCCCGCCGGTAATACGCCCGGGTCCGAGAGAAAATGTCTTCACAACGGGTGCAGAGTAGCCCAAGGCCAAGGGCCCAAGCACGCAATGTACCACCACCGCACGCTTCCCGTCGCCTTCTCGCGATCCAGGGGGCATATCCGTATCCACCACCATGGTACGGAGCGGATACCCGTGGACAGCACGATCTTAGCGGGTCGGCGGACGGGTTCTTGAAGTTGAAACCGCCATCATTCACCGGCAGACAGTGGAAACCATTGTGGCCAGCACAAAGGGGTTTCGAAATGGAAAAGAACTTCCGATTGATGACGGTACCGAGGAGGAGAAGGTCCTATTTGCCACTCACATGCCGAGAGAGGACGCGAATGCTTGGTGGAATTCCACACGGGCATATTTGGAGAACCAATATACATTAGTGGACCGGAAGTGTTTAAAGCGGCTTTCTTCGACAAATACTTCCCAAAGAGCTTCAGGGATTCAATGGAGAGAGAGTTTCTCAGCCCACAGCAGGTCGCCGACCGTAGATGCTTATCAACAGAGGTACGAAGAGCTATTCTTCTTCGCACCGGCCAAGATGCGGGAAGAGGAGACAAAGATACGTAGGTTCACCATGGGACTACGCGGAAGCATTAGAGAGCACCTTTGGGTCCGGATAAGAAGACCTACAATGAGGCAAAGGCGGCGTTGCGAGGGTGATAGAGTCCGAATGAGGGACAGCTTCTTCGCCGAAACAAGGGAGTGAAGAGATCCGGCCGAGAGAGCTCGGTGGCAGCAATCCTAGACCATTCCGCCCATACAGGGGGCGACCGCTACAAAGACCGCGAGAAAACAACCCGGCACCACCGTGCCACAATTAGCCGGACCCAACCCGAATATTAAGTGTTATAACCGGCCAAGAACCGGGACATGTTGCAAGGAACCGCACGCTACCTAGGAAGCAAGCTCCCCAAAGAAGCCGAGTTTATGCAAATACCACCGAAGAGGCAGCCGCATCACCCGATGTGGTAACCGGTACGACTTTATCCCTTACTATTTGGTTTACTCTTTCGCTTGCATGAGCATATAGAACTAAGGGAAAATATATTCCAGAATTGTAAATGTAGCCGGTTTACCCGCCGTAGTATTATTTGACTCGGGGCCACGCACTCCTTTGTTTCGCTTTCTTTTGGGAAGCGAATGGAGTTACCAATCAAGCAATTGAACCCAAGCTTGATAGTTCGCTCTCCACTAGGAGTCGAAGCGGCTTTGACCAAGCATTATGGACCATGTCCCGTAAGTATCGAGGGCCGAGACCTAGAAGCAAGCCTAGTAATACTTGAGATGGCAGATTTTGATGTCATTTTAGGAATGGATTGGCTAGGCCATCATTCGGCCGCCCTTTATGTGGTGAAAGGAAGCTTATGCTTACCGACAGAGAGGGAAAGGAATATAGCTTCGCTGGAATTAAGCTATCTAGGAAGCGAAAGTTGATCCCCTCCGCCCTAAAGACTAAGAGATGCTTGGAGAAAGGGGGAGTGGGTTATCTCAGATCTCGTAGCCGACCTCACAACGAGAGTCACTCAAGATGGAGGATATAGAGGTGGTTCGGGAGTTTCCGGATGTATTTCCGAAGATCTTCCAAGCTTACCACCGCATTGGGCTACGGAATTTGTGATAGACCTTATACCGTGTTCGGCCCGTGTCTAAAGCGCCATACAGATGGCCCCAACCGAAAGTTAAAGGAGTCGAAGACCCAATTACAAGAATTGCCGGATAAGGGCTTCATACGACCTAGTATTTCGCCTTGGGGAGCACCCGTGTTGTTCGCCAAGAAGAAAGATGGAAGTGTACGGCTATGTATTGACTATCGTGGAGCCGAACAAGTTGACGATCAAGAATCGGTATCCTTTGCCTAGGATCGATGATCCGCTCGATCAGCCGCAGGGTGCAAAGGTTTTCAAAGATCGATCTCCGACCGGGTATCACCAATTGAAGATCAAGGCCGGAGATATTCAAGACTCGCTCGTGACAAGGTATGGGCATTATGAGTTTCCGGTTATGTCTTTCGGGCCGACCAATGCTCCGATCGCCGCTTATGGAACCGATGAACCGAAAGTGTTCCATGACATGTTGGACACTTCGGTCATCGTATTCATCGACGACATATTGATTTACTCTAAGGACATGGAGACTCATACAACAGATTTGAGAGCAGCCCTACAACGGCCGAGGGATGTGAGGCTTTATGCAAAATTCAAGAAGTGCGAAGTTTTGGCCCAAGGAAGTGGCTTTCTTGGGCCATGTCGTATCCGGAGACGGTATCAAGGTTGATCCAAGCAAGATAGCCGCTATAGTAGGATGGGAAGCACCAAAATCTGCTGCGTAGATTCGTAGTTTCCTTGGGTTGGCTGGTTATTATAGAAGATTCGTGGAAGATTACTCCAGATCGCGGTTCCACTCACCGATTGACCAAGAAGGGAGAGAAATTTATATGGACAGATGAGTGTGAGAAGTGCTTCCGCACTTTGAAGTCAAGACTTGTCTCTCGCACCTATCCCGACCATCCCCGAACCAAGCCGCACCGCTTACTCTATATACGGATGCTTCGTGGTTGGGTATTGGGTGTGTTCCGATGCAAGGAGAACAGGATCGCTACGCATCAAGACGCTTAAAAGAGCATGAGAAGAACTATCCTACGCATGACTTGGAGCTAGCAGCGGTTATTCACGCAATCAAGACTTGGAGACACTATTTGTACGGTGAGAAGTTTCCGATCAAGTCGATCACAAGAGCTTAACGTATCTCTTCACCGTAAGGATCCGAATATGAGACAGAGAAGATGGCCGGAATTGTTAAAAGATTATGATTGCGACATCCAGCACCACCCGTAAAGCAAATGTGGTGGCCGACGCCTTGAGCGGAAAGTGGGCATCGAAACCCGAGGCGGACCGAGTACAAATGCCGCATTGTGTGCCGCAGCCTCGAGTTCGATGGAAATTGATGAAGACCATATTATCGAAACCGCGTAAGATCCGGCTTGAGCAAGGCTTGATTCATAAGTTCACTATGATGTTCGCCGCATTGAAGATCTCGCCGAGCCTAATTGATGAAGTCAAGGTAGCAATCCCACAGATCCATATCTCGGACAAAGGCAGAAGACTTAGAGAAGGGTACGTGTAACCCCGACTTTACCTTGGAATCGCACAAAGTACTCAAGTATCGCGGACGGTTATGTATACCCGAGAGCGAAGACCGCGATATCGTGAGGCCGAAGTTATGACCGAAGCTCATTACACTCCATATTCGGTACATCCAGAAGTACCAAGATGTACCATGATCTAAGAAGACTCTATTGGTGGAGGGGTATGAAAGCCGATATAGCCCGCTTCGTGTTTCAATGTCCGAATTGTCAACAAGTTAAAGCGAGAGACAAAGACCCGCAGGTTTACTACAGCCATTACCGTAACCCCGCATGGAAGTGGGATTGTATCACCATGGATTTCACACCGGGCTTACCTTTGACACCAAGGTCAGTGGATGCGGCTTGGGTTATAGTAGATCGGCTCACCAAGACAGCTCGATTTATTGCGGTCGACCTCGCGATACCATGGAGAAGCCGGCCAAGTTATATGTTGATAATATAGTCGACTTCATGGCGCCCCGAAAGTATAGTATCCGACGTAGATCCCCGCTTTACATCGAAATTCGGGAAGGATTACGTAAAGCTATGGGAACAAAGTTGAAGTTCAAGACGCCTTTCCATCCTCGGACGGACGGACAAATGAGCGAACCATTCAAATTTTGGAAGATATGCTTCGAGCTTGTGCATTAGATTTCAAAGGAGCTTGGGATGAGAAGCTATCACTTATCGAGTTTGCTTACAACAATAGCTATCAGCTACACCCCGGATGGCCCCATATGAAGCTCCCTATGGGAGAAAATGTCGCACACCTCGTTATGGAATGAAGTGGGGGAAAGAAGAATTGTAGGACCGGAGTTTGTCGAAGAAACTTGCCGAGCGATTGATCGGATCAAAGAGAGAGTAAAGACAGCCAAGTTCGATAAAAGCACTATGCGCATAATCGACGCCGAGATCCGGAGTTTGCAAGGGGTGACAAAGTGTTCTTGAAGGTGCCACCGTGCGAGGTCCGAAACGGTTTGGTAAGAAGGGGAAGCTATGCCCCGTGTATGTGGGACCATATGAGATATTGAATCGACGCGGTAATGTAGCATATCAATTGGCTCTACCACCATCCATGTCCAGCGCCCATAATGTGTTCCATGTATCATTACCCAAGAAGTATGTCGAGATCCATCGCATATCTTGAGCGCCGATCCTCCGTGACTTGACCAAGACTTAACTTTCGGCGGTGCCCGTAATGCTCTCGGCCGAAAAAGTTCAGCAAACTTCGAACCAAGGATATCCACTATGTAAAGGTGCATTGGAGAAGCCAAAATGTGGAGGAAAGTACTTGGGAAGAAGAGAGCGCGATGAGGAAGGAGTACCCTAACCTTTTGACGATCAAGTTACGCTCAAATTTCGAGGCCGAAATTTCTTTTAAGGGTGGGGGAGTTGTAGTACCTACATGCAAATTTCGGGACGAAATTTCTTTTAAGGGTGGTGGAGTTGTAAGACCCGGGACTCAAAAACCCGGCCTAAACCTTGGTTTTGTGTCGCGGACAGTCTTCCGATCATCACCGAAACGACGGGGCAAGCGGATAACAAACAGTACGAAATCGGACCGAAGCCGACCAATTATACCTGATTTTAGGTATACCGGCCGATGGTACCGGATGATGGTACCGGCCGACCGGTATGGCCCGCACGCCCATATGTGCGGGAATTTGGAAATTGGTCTCGCGGGTCCCACTTTCCCGATTTCGAATCCTAGAAGTTTCCTAATCCTAGTAGGGTTACTAAACCCTATTTCTAGCCTATAAATACACCCTTAAACCCCCCAAATCCTTTCCATTGTCCTCACAAACCCTAGAGAAGAGAAAGAGCTTGGAAAGGAGAAGGAGCTAGGAAGAAGAAGGAGGTGCCGCCATTACCGCTTGACGAAGCTCTCGCTACACCCGCCAACGGTAAGTGTTTGGATCCATCTTCTTACCCTATGATAGTTAGTGGGGGTGGATCAATACCATGCAAAGTAGGTATTGATCTAAAACCCTAAATTGGCCAATAAACCCTAAGTTGCCGCCAAACCCTAGATTCGAAGCTTCGAGATGATATTCATCGAAACGAGACTTGAATGAGTTGGGGATAACTCTAACTCAAAGCCTAGACTTAGGGATGGATAGGAGAAACCCCGAAAATCCATGGAGGATGATCGACGGCAACGAAGAACCCATGTATGGTCTTCCGAGAGATATACCGGCCGACTATACCGGCTGCACATAGCGCGACCGGTATGTTGCGACCGCTACCTCTCGGGAGGTTATTTGTGGGGGACCGGCCGACCATACCGGCCGCCAGCCTCCCACGGAGCCGCGACCGGTACATGCCACCGGCCAGCCTCGCGAGGGTATTTTGTAACCATGTTGGTTTCCGACCAACATGAAACCCTAAATAATATATTCTAATGAAACCCTAATATTATGTAGGACGCTGCGACTTATCGCTTGGATCTTGCGACGCGGAGCAAGTTAACGAACGAAGCCCGTAAGGGAATCCGACCTAAACCTAATAATTAATGGACAAGAAATCGTTGTTAATCATTGAATATCTATGATGTGATGTTTGCGCATATTCACATGCCATCCTTTACTTTCGCTTATTATTATTGTTCATGCATTCATAGGATGTGATTGTTAGGCATGTGATTGTTTTCGCGGTGTGTGGAGGGGGCATGGGCCCGGATCGCTTCTCACACCGGCACCTTTTGTAGTATTCTATCTTAACATGCTTGGTACGGGTGGGGTATCGTGGGAAGATCGTGGGTACGCTGGTCTCCGATATTGATGTTGTCCCGACCATCGCTGGGTGGTACCGAGGATTCCGAGCCGACGCCGCCTTGTCCACGATGCTTTAGCTCTATCTCTATGCCGTAGGGAGTGGTGTTGGGATAGGGTCTACCCGCGCATTGTTTCTATCCTAGTGGGTTAGTGCGGATAGGGTATCGTGGGGAGGTGAGGTTTTGGAGGTCTCCGACCCGGCCGCACGCCTAGCTCTATCTCTATGCCGTAGACGGCCGTGGCCGGGATAGAGCATACATTGTTGACATATAGGATTGGTTAGTTGCGAGCCCGGCTTATGCAGCCCCGCCGCAGGGGGCTTAGGTACCGGTATGGGTAGAGTATCGTGGAGGTGCGGGTATACCTTAGCTCTATCTCTATTCCATGATGGGTGCATGTGGGTTGGTGGTAGTGTGATTACCGTGCGACGCCACACACTCGTGCATAGAGGTGCGGGGGCCACCAAACCTTTCTATAGCACATTGCAAACTTAAAACCGGACCACAAAGATAAAATGATTGTTACTCATGCATAATCTTGCGAAACCGTCCGATTGCCTTACCGAAATGTGTGTGTGCTCACCCTTTGTATATACATTGTTTTTAGATGTTGATGCAGATATACCGCTGGACGACTACGTAAACGCTCCGGCGCATGGTGGTGCAGTGTTGGATGTACGGCGCGGACAGACGAGCATGACGCTTCATGCGAGTGCCCTTCTTTCGCGTACCGTGATGGATTTTATTTATTTGTTTCAGTTATTTTCGTTTGTTATTAAGAGATGTAAAAGATTATTATTTTATGTGATTGAATTTGAATAATGGGATATTTATTTAAATTATCAATAGATACTCGCCATTCTATTTAAAGTCTTCCACCGTATATTTATATTCCGATTGTGGTTATGTGTAATTGGTTTGTAAGGGTGGACACGGCCTATTCGAGATCCCCGTGCGGAACCGCTGGTTCAATGACGGTTCACTCACACCGCTCCCGTTGGATCAGAATTTGGGGTGTGACAATCAAGATCATATTTGATCGATGGTTCATATTCACTTAAAACATTCATGAAGTTAATCCAACCGTTCAAATTCAATTAAATCACTCAAAAAGGTAATCTAACGGTTCAAATCACTAAAGATGATAATCCAATCATTCAAATCACTCAAAATCACTTATAATAAAGATTCAATGGCTCATATCACTCCAAATGATAATCTATACATTCAAATTCCTCTAAATCATTCATAATCAAGATAATCTGATGGTCCAAATTCATTTATATCACTGATGATGTCAATCCAATGGTTTAAATTCAAATAAGATGCTCATGATCAAAATCTAATGGTCTCAAATTCTTCTAAAGCACAATATTATGGAAATCTAACGGTTTAAATCATGCCTACAAGGTCAGACTATGAAAACTGGTTAGACTGATTTTCATATTCAAACCAGTCATGAGAAAATAATCATAAGATATTCTTCAATCATGTAAAAAATTATCTATTAAATTGGTTGTCTTCCATACTCATGTGGCTACCTTTTCCTTCAAGGAAGTGATGTCTAAAAAAAGTCTCTACAAGACACTTATGCATGGATTTTCATGATTTTTACTGCAATCAATAGATTCTGTGGATTTTTGCCAAAACATACATATGTAGCTTCATACATATTCAAATTAAGCTCAAAATATATCCTCTGAAAGAGGACTCAGAGACCTAGATTTTGTCTCAAGAAAGGAAATCCTAACAGGGAACCAAATGGGTCAAATATGCACCACAAGTGCAGGCATGTGCACTGGTCAAGTCTGTTCCAAATTCTGACCAGCTACACCATAAAGTCTATATAAAATCAACCACTCATTGAAAATAGAATCAAGGCATATGGTCATGTAGCTAATTGATAGATCTAACACTTCATTAAAAAATATTATACAAACAGAAAGATCTTCAAGGCTCAAACATCATATCTCAGTCATGCAATTTAGTGTGTTCTAACTGACCCTAAAACAGACCATGGTGTACTTCAAAAATCATATGAAATCCATAAAAATTCAGAAAAATCCGAATATAGTGCCAAATTTTTCATGACTTCATATCTATAACCTTCTCTGAAGGAAGGATTATCAAATTATGACTGTAAATTCTATTTTTAGAGCTTTTCCGATGAGAGTTTGCACTGTACCCGAGAAGGATAGTAGCATCATTGGGGCTTTTTTATCTTGACTTTGTCAAAATTTGTAGAGAAACTTTCCAACATATATATGAGTATCTCATAAATTTTGGCTTAAAATTCATGAAAAATCTATATGAGATGCATGTCCCAAAATCGGATTCCAGATCTGAAATTTTTAGATCTGAAATCCACCTTGTGAAAAACATTATCATATGACACTCAATTTTTCTCCATTGAATACTTTAAACATATTTAATGCATAAAAAAATATCAAACATGGGCATTACAGCAGCAACATGCATGCAATATAAAATCTCTGATCATGATTTATCAAAAATAGGCATATTCAAGCAATTTTCAATATGTTAGCATCATGGAATCATATCAAAACCAAAGTTTTGGTTACAGCAATGAGTGAGGGGTCATGAATTACAGGTATGTACTAGAAAATAATAATGGAGAATGGACTTACCTCTTTGTAGAGAGTTTCCTCTCTCTTAGCTTCTCATTCTTCCTTCTCTTCTTATCTCTCCCTTCTTCTTCCTCTTCTCTCTCAATTTCGGTCTCCTTCCTTTCTTCAAATTTTCTTTTTGGCCTTTATTAGATCCTTTTTTCTCTCTTTCAACCATCCCTCTCTTTCTTTTCTTTTTCTTTCCTTTTGTCAATTTCGGCTTTTATTTGATCCTCTCTTTTCTCCCTCTTAGGACCGTCCCCTTTTTTTTTCTTTCTTTTTTTCCTCATTGGCCCACCAGTGGACCCCACTACTTAGAGTCCCATTCCTAAATTTCTCTCCCACTCTCTTTGTATTCTCTTTCTTTCTTTTTCCTTATTCTTCTTCCTTAAGTCACTTAGAGTTTTCCTTTTTTTTTTCCTTCCTTTTCTCTCTAGGTCCCACGGCTCTGTCTCCTCACGACCTCTTTTCCCTCCAACTGTGGGCCCCTCTATTTCCCATGGCTCTCTCATTGGATTCTATTTTTTCTTCCTTTTTTTTTTCCTTATTTTTTTCTCCCACGATTTTCTCTCTCTCCTCACGACCTCTTTTACCTCCAACCGTGGGCCCCTCTATTCCCTACGGCTCTCTCATTGGATTCTTTTTTTTTTTTTTTTTTTTAGAGTCCAACCGACTCTTCTTTTTCTTTTTTCATTTTCTTATTTTTCTTTCCTTATCTAAAAACCGATCCCCAACCCTATATCTCATGGTCACTCTCTCTCTTCTATCTTTTTTTTTTTTTTTTTTTTTTTATTCTTTTGGCAATGGGACCCACGGCCAGGTGGCCTTCCCTCTCTGAAAACCCTAGTGGCTACTTTCTTTTTATTTCTGCACTGCTCTCTCTCTTTTGACCTATATCAGATTTAGTTCTCTCTCTCTATTCATCCTTCTATATATAATAATATATATTATATACATATATAAAGTATATAACACATTTAAATATTATGCACATGAGTCGAACCAGTTAGGTTTGGACTGACTTGATTGAATTACGCCGACATGAGTTGATTGGGTTAAACTGAAATGGATTGAGCTGGGTTAGGCCAAGATTGGTTTTTCTCTCTATCATTTCATAGGCCATTTTCGCTGCCATTTCGCATGGAATCTTTCGACAACCTCTATCCCAAATTTTCTCGATTCACTTTGTAGGACACTAAAAATGAGAAATGCTGAAGTTTGAATCACTTCATTTGGATGTAAAATGACCAACTTATGAATTTCTAAAGTTTAAATAGGCCAATTCATGATAATTCTGCCAGCAACTCTGCATGGGATGCCTCGGAGACCTCTACCTAAAATCCTTCACGTCCAATTTGTAGAGCACTAAAAATGAAACATATTGAGACTTGAATCACATGATTTGGACGTCGGATAATAAAATTATGAGGAATTGAAGTTACACAGGCATATTGGCTTGCAGCTCTACATGGGATCCCTTGAAGACATCTATCCTAAATTCTCCACGTTTGTAGAGTACAAAAAATGAGGAATAATGACACCGAAATCACTTCATTTGGACGTTGGATGAGAAAGATATGAGAAGATGAAGTTTAAATAATTAAACTTATGATAATTTGCATGCAAGTCCCTGGATATTATTAATTTTTCAAAAAATACATTTATTCTTATTCTAGGACTAAAATTGCCATATCTTCTTCGTTTGATATCAGAATTGAGTTCAGGTCTCATTTCGAAGGTATTTCCAAGACCTACGCATCCATGCAGGTTGCAGCCCATGTCCTTGCCGTGAAGCTCATTGAAAACTATGTCAAAGTAACAGTCAAAAAATCCAAACCTTGCATTGGGATTCACCAACTTGCCATATGGTTTCATTTAAGCTCCTTGATACAAGGGACCATTTTAGCTCTTCTCAAAATACTATAGAGAGCATGCCGGGACTGATCGACCATCATTTTTGAGAAAGTTTCACTCGCCTCCCCTGTACTTTCTGAATTTTTCTCTCATTTCTGCCACTTTGTTGGCTACACTCCAGTAAGACTTTATTCAACTGGGGATAGCAAAAATGGGGTGCTTACACAAGGGTTCAGCCTATTGGTTTCCTGTAGATTTACAACTGGTGACTCGAGTGCTGGTGGATGGAGGTTAACTGTCTGACTCCTCATTCTCTGAGGACTCATATCTTTTTAGGACTTTCTTCTGACGTTATCTACAATCTTTGAATCACCAGGCCCTATGGTGGGCGCTAAACTGTTTCGGCCCAAATCCATATCCGGGGTCCATCCCGTTAATTAGACCTGCAAGACACAAGAAAAGACAAGGGGGAGGTGGGCCTATGGCCCTGGGTCCACTCCGATGCCTAAGTTAGGGCTTTATGAATAATCAATCGGTCCGGTGTTTTAGCCCACTACTATATTTAAATGGGATAAGTGAGAGACTCTCAGTCCGAGGTGTCAGAGCGATAATCCCTATGAAAGAGTATTAAATGCAATATACCTAAAATTTTGGGATTTTTGGTATTTATAATGAATAATGCTTCTCTGCGAATATCACTTTTACCCTTGATTTTGTATATGATGGTAAAAATGACCTTGTAAAAGAAAGAAATGATGCTTTTGCCCTTAACCATTGGTAAGATTTATAAGAATGTCCTTTTGGATTTACTTGGAGATTTTGATGTGAATGGTCGAATCCTAGCTTTCGCCATTTTATTGGCCATGTGAGAAATTCCCTTAACAGGAACAAATGTGCATTATTTAAATTTTGAATTGTACAGCTCATTGTGTTATCCAATATGTAACCGATTGTAAAGAGATTGTTATGTATACAACTCTTACCTAAGTCAAAGGTAAGAGAGAATTACAACCCATATTCTCAATTTTACCTTATTATCTCTAAGATCCACATGATCAATCTCTGTTTTAGGTGAATTAATTTTTTAGGTGAGCCATCTATCAAAAAAAAAAAAATTCTCATGTAGAATTAATTTTTAGAGTTGGTAAGGGTGGCCCCGTGGCTGCTAGTGGCAATGTCAAAGGTGAGTGCTCTTTATTTCTTGGTTTTTTTGCCCTTTTGGGTATGTTAAGATGATTTTTTCCATCCCATTTTATAATAAATTAAATTCTCTTGCTAAGTTATAGAAAAAAAAGTGACGGTGTACATGATAATTCTAAGTCTATCTTTTTTTTTTTTTTTTTTAATATAATCCAAATCACTTGTTAACTACTTAGAGTTGGGATAGTATACATTAATGTCTAAAGTACTAGTACACATGCATAGACATGCATCAGATGCATGCTAATAAGAAGGGAAATATCAACTGTAGCGCTTCAGTGTAACACTACAGAACCTGGATGAGAGTGTATCGATCATGTGTCCCGATGCCCTTTGAATGGTTAAGATCAGCATTGCTATAGGTGCTACAAACGATCCTGCACTATAAAGGAAAAGGGGCATTTTTTTTCTAGAAAAAAATTTCACCCACCCCTTAAACTTTGCTTTTATGTCACCCAACCCCAAACTTTGTGATTAATGTCATGCACCACCCCCCCCAATTATTTAACACTGATCTTGACTTAGCAGATAGGTTTTTCAAGTGATGATGAAGCAATGTTTAAAATATTATAATGATAAAATTACCCTTAAACAATAGTAAATTATAGTTTTACCCTCTCCCAAAACCCAAATTTGCAAAATACCTTACCTTTTGTATACCCTCATTGCGACCCAACTATGGAGAACGAAATAGAAAAAAAAAAAGGGAACTAGAGAAGCATTGCCAAAGGAGAGGGTTCATTTGCAAATTGATTTTTGCCGAGTGCTTTGCTGGATAATAGGAACACGTCACCAAAAAGAATCTCGCCTTCAGATGAGGATGCGGATAAGGATGCCACCACAAACAATTAATACTTCCCATAATTTGAATGTTTAAATTTAAACTTAATCTCATACATGTATACTTATCTGTATCCTAATTATGTGGGATTGGTATCGTAAATGGGCTTTAATCCATCATGTGGGATTGCTATCGTTATGGGATCTAATCCAGAATATCCCAGCTGTAACCATTTGTACATCCCTGTATATATCACAAAACATAGAACATAATCAATCAAGTTCAGTGTAATTTGAACACTGTTGTACAAAATCTTCATGGTATCAAAGCTGTCTGCTTAACAACTCTATTGTTTTTCTCCTTCAATGGCATCTCTCAATACTCAAAGCGAGAACACTTCCACTGATGGAACCAATATTACTCCTACAGCAATTGATGGCATAAATTCTGCACTCTCCTCACCACCTCTGGTTATTTTGAATATAGCCCGGCTCATTCCTATCAAACTATCCTCTTTTAATTACCTTTTCTGGCGATCATTATTTGAACTGATCCTTCATGGTCCCAAGTTAATGGGACTTATTGATTGCACTATTCCATCTCCTATAACTCCTGCATCTCCTTGGTATGAGAGAGATCAGATGTTGTAATCGTGGATCAACGCTACCCTACGCGAAGCTACTCTTCTCTGCATTGTAGGTGTGTACTCCTAACATGCATTGAACCTTCTTTAATAGCGATATGCATCCATACTTCGACTCATGTTATGGCATTAAAGTGCCAAATCAGTCGACTCAAGAAGGGCGTGCAAACCATAAACAAGTACCTTCAGTAGTTCAAAAACCCTATCTACATGTGGTGCTGCCATTAATAAAGATTATTTGATTCTCTACATCTTGGATGCTCTCCCTCCCATGTATAGGCAATTTTGCTAGTCCATTCACATTCGAGCACGAAGCACAAATCTATCTTTTGAAGAGCTTTATACTCTTCTTATCTGTGAAGAACTTGCAGTAGGTGAAGAATCCCTCACTGACACCTTGAGTGCTCTCATCACATCTCGCTCTCCTCGCTACAATTTCGATCGTGGCTCAACAACTCGAGGTTTGTCAAATCATGGTGGTCGCACTTCATACTCTCAATGCTAACCTTCACCTTCCTAAAAACAGAGGCTTACTGCCTCAACCACACTCTTCATCATCTACTGTCAATCTTGAGAAGTTCGGTTCTCATACTTAATGTCAGATTTCCAATAAGGTGGGACATCTCACCATAGACTGTTACCACCATATGTACTACTCTTATCATGGATGACATCCACCAAAAAAGCTTGTTGCAATGGTCTCGTCTACCAATTCAACACCACCTACTTGGTACTCAAATACAGGGGCATCACATCATCTTACCCCTGATATGGATAACTTGCATATAGCCAAGCCCTATGACGGTAATGACATGGTTCAGTTCGAAATTGATCAAGGACTGTCAATCTTTCACACTAGCTCTGCCACTTTCTCTTCATTGTCCTCAACCTTTTATTTGGTTAATATTTTGTATTGCCCTAATGCCTCTACCAATCTTTTATCCGTTCATAAATTTACAAGAGTGAACGATTACATATTCTCATTTGATGCTTCTGGTTATTATGTGAAGGACAAGACCACAGAGAAACTTCTGTTCCAAGGATCCGCTGAGAATGGTCTTCATCACTCATCCATGCTCATTTTGGTCATCCATCTGGTACCATTCAAGAGGCTATCTGCCATCTCCTCCCTTGCTCAAATAAATGAGTTGCTAAAGTTTGCCCTTCACGTCAACTTGCTAAGGGGGTGTTTGATAACACTCCAGAAGTTGGATTCTGACTTCTGGAGAATAAATGGAGTAGAAGCCTGTTTGGTAACCCGGCTTGGACTTCTGGAGAATTCATGAGTGAACGGGCTCCAAATGGGCTCTAGAACCCAATTTTTTGGAGCATCAAATAGATGCTTTTCGACTTTAGAGAATAATTTTGGAGTAAAAAAACCACCCCACACCACTACTACCACCAATTACCACCACCACCACCACCCATCAGCCACCAGCCACCTGCCACCACCCACCACAGCCACCACCCTCCACCACCACCACCCCACCACCACCCACCACTACCACCACCACCACCATCCTCAACCACCACTACCCACCTACCACCACCCATCTCCACCAGCACCCACCTCCACCACCAACCACTGCCACCACCACCAACCACCACCCACCACCACAACGAACCATCATCGACCATTAACACCACCCCCAGCCACCGCCGCCACCACCACCCCCCATCGCCACCACCACCACCACCGTCACCACCATCCACCACCACCAACCATCACCCACCACCACCTACCATTGCTACCACCCTCCACCACCACCACCCACCCACTACCACCCTTTGCCACCACCACCATCACCAACCATCACTACTCACCACTAGTGCCACCATCCACCACCCACTACCGCCACTCTGGAGTCCATGACTAAATTAAGTTAACAAACATGTTTCTACTCCCATATACTCCTAAATCCTTTTGAAGTTGAAGTAGAAATTTGAACCAGAAGTTGAGTTGATGTTTTATCAAACAGCCCCTAAGAGTCATTGGATTCTATTTCCTTAGTTTACATCCGTATCTCATCATCTTTTGGAGTTAGTTCATTGTGGTATTTGGGGTCCTACCCCTCTTCTTTCTTGTTATGGTTTTCATTATTATGTACTGTTTATGGATGATTCTTTTAGGTTTTCATAGCTGTTTCCTATGCACCTTAAATCTAAATTCATTAAAAATTTTGTTCATTTCAAAGCCAAAACTAAAAATCTACTTTAAACTAAATTCACCACCTTTCGGTCCAATGGTGGCGAGTTTACCAATACTGCTTTTAAGTTATATCTTGACACCCATGGTATTGCCCACCATTTATCTTGTCCCTACACACCTGAGCAAAATGGTATGGTTGAACAGAAACATCGCCACATAGTCGAAATCGGACTAGCATTATTGGCCCACGCATACATGCCTTCTCAAAATTGGGTTGAAGAATTCACTACGACCATTTTTCTTATAAATAGGATGCCCATCCTTTAACGACACACCGTATCCCCATATGAACAACATATAACATCCACACCAGATTATCCATCTCAGTGAGTTTTTGGATGTCTATGTTTCCTGTGGTTACGTCCTTATCGCAATAGCAAATTGCAATATTGTTCCTCTCCTTACTGCTTTTTGGGTTACAATGCCTCCCACAAGGGCTATCATTGTCTCGACCCATACAAGTCGTGTCTATATTTTTCGTCACATATTATTTGATGAAATAAAATTCCTATTTGCAAACCCTAGCCTTCAAGTCCCTTCCCCTTCCCTACCCATGATCTCAATTTTTTTGGGGTCATTTAATCATCCCCTCAGCCCCCATCTTTAAGAAAAAGGCTTTTACCCATAGTACCCACCCTCTACCCCTTGTTTTAATTAGCAATCTCCTACAGGCCCCTGCCTATTATACGTAGGCATCTTGGTTGGCAAAATAGCGTCATACCATGGATGTTGAGTTTTCTTCTCTTCAACAATAAAGGACCTGGACCCTTGTCCCTTTCCATCCATCGATGAATATTATCACAAGAAAAAGGCTCTATCAGATCAAACAAAATCCCAATGGTTCCATTACCTGATAAAAGGCAAGGCTTGTGCCTCGTGGTTTCCTACAGCAACTAGGAATCAATTTTGTCAAAACGTTCAGCCCTGTAGTCAAGCCCACCACCATTCGCACCATTCTTTCTATTGTAGTGACACATGGGTGGCCTCTTTAATATATGGATGATGAATGTCCGTTTCTCCACAGTGATCTCCAAGAAAAATCTATATGGCCCAGCCACAAGGATACACTAATCCTACTCGTCCCTCTCATGTCTATCTCATGAAGAAAGCCATTTATGATTTACAACAGGCCCCTAGGGCTTGGTATGACAAGTTTGCTTCCAGGTTGATTGGTTACGGGTTCTTTGTCTCTTTATCCAATCCTTCATTGTTCATCTTTCACCAACATCGGCACATTATTTATTTAATGGTATATGTTGATGGTATAATTCTAATCAGGAATCATCCTCCTACTCTGCAGGAACTAATGCCTTTTCTTGACAACCATTTTAAGATGAAGGATTCAGGATCATTATCCCATTTTTGGGAATTCAGGTCACCCGCACCTCTGCTGGTCTATATCTTGACCAATCAAAGTATATTATTGAATTCCACCATTGAGCAAATATGTTTGGTTGTAGACCAATCTCCACCCCTGTGACATCACAAAAATTGAATATCGATGACAGTCCTTTACTTGATGAGGTACCCAATATCGGAGTCTAGTAGGTGCCCTTCAGTATGTGATACTCACAAGGCCAGATGTGGTCTTCGTTGTATAGCAGGTGTCTCAATTTGTACAAAAACCTACCGAAATGCATTTTGCTACCGTCAAGAGGATATTATGGTTTCTTAAAGGTTTGTTTATAGTAGGTCTCCGTCTACGGCCTGGCAATATGGCCCTCATGGCCTACTATAACACAGATTGGGCTGGTTGCCCTATTGATCAACGTTTCACTAGAGGATACTGCATCTTTCTTGGTGCAAATATGATTTCTTGGAATGCGAAGAAACAACCCACAGTGGCTTGACCTTCTTCTAAAGCTGAATAATGTTGCCTCTCTCAAACTGCTACTAAGCTCGTCTGGTTCTGTTCACTCTTCCGTGATTTATACTGTCTGATCCTTTAGGTCCCCAAGATTTAGTATGATAATGTCTAGGCAATTTCATTGGCATTCAACCCAGTGCTTCATGCAAGGACGAAGCATGTCGCAGTTGACTTTCGTCTCCTTAGAGAACTTGTCGCATCTAAAACCATTGATGTACAGTATATCTCTACGAAGGACCAGGTTTATGATATATTCACAAAGGGACTCGGCTCAGCTCGTCTCCATTATCTTCAGACTAAGCTTAGGTTACACCCAGTACCGCTCAGCTTTAGGGGGGATAATAGAAACACGTCACCAGCAAGAATCTCGCCTTTATTTGAAGATGCAGATAAGGATGCCACCACAACAAATAATACCGCCCAGAATTTGAATGTTTAAATCTAAACTTAATCTCATACGTGTATACGTATCTATATCACGTAATACAGAACATAATCAATCGTTCATCGTAATTTAAACACTGTTTTACAAAAAATTTCACTGGAGAAAGAGGTTTTTCGTATTATGCTATATCTTGGTTTTCCTTCTTTCTTTTTCTTCTTTCAATTAATCAACAGTAGAAGCAAATTGTATCAGTGGTTTATCTAATACCCAGGATCACGAAAATAAAATAGAGACACGCCGTCCAAAGGGGATGTTTAAGTTTCTGATTGTTGAAACTCTGTCTGGGTTAGGAAAACCAACATTCTTTCGCTTGGCATTGTATTCCTAAAGCTTTTAGAGCTATAGTAACAAGAACCCTCTTGGAAAGATGAGAGATTTCTGTTTTTATTTTTATTTTTTATTTATTTAATTATTTTTATGGAGCAGTTTTCATCTCTTCATAGGCCTATAGAGGGGGGATTGAATCTACAATCATTGATGTCAGGTGGCTAGAAGGATCTATGCTCGATCAAGAATTTGATTGCTTCCTTACTTCACTCCTTAGCAACATTGTGCAGAGGCATCCATCCACATGCTCCCAGCTTGGTTCTTTTGGATAGCTTGAAAGAGTAAGCCTTCGCTAATGGGGGTTAACGGGGGATTTTCAAGTTCAAATAAGAATTTTGTGAATGTCAAGATTCCTGTCTAGGATGCAATAACAGAGAAATCCTCGAGATGGGAAAAAAAAAGAGGAAATCTTCTGGATACATTTGGGACCGAATATAAAAACAAATTTGCACACTTTGTCACTCTTAACTGTTCAAGCAGACCCTCTCTGCTCTGATATTCCCTCCTTTCATCTTTCTTGAATCATGAGCTCTCCCTCTTCTATGTAACTTCTCATTTCACTCTAGCTTCTTCTTTGATCGAATCATGCCACTCTCTTTTGTAATTTTTTTTCTTATTCGTATAGATCTCGAGATTCCTCTAGTAGCATCTGGGATTATCAAATTTCAGTTTTCTTCTGCCATTTTAGGGGTTCTTCTAAATTCTGAGTAGTTACAGATTCAAGAAGTTGCAACAGAAGATTAAAGAGGGAAAAGATGTATGCGTCAACTATCAAGATCAATGTGAATTCGACGGTCAATGGGAACCCTTCGTCGGCTTTGAGTTCTAAGCCAAAAGCAAGAAGGGCCATCGTTGTTTACTATTAAAGTGTGATGACAGAGTTTCTGAAGCCAGTAAAAAGGCTTTAACGAACTTAGAACGAAACAGAGAAGTGATGGCAAAAATGTTATTTGATTGTCAAGTTATTAACGAGGGTAATTGGATAATTTTTTATATTTTTTGTTTGTGAATTTAACAACAGGAGATGCTCGAAAAATTAATATCAAAATTGGGGGGTTGGATGATTAAAAGCAATGTATAGGGGGTGAATTAGACTATGTAAATTGACATGTAAATATTCTAGACAATGTCCTTGTTATCTAATGATCAGGATACATCATCTATACTTGTGAATGATTAGATGTCTCGTGATGTTTAGGAAAAAGAGCAAACAATTCTGACAATAATAATTTATAAAAAAAATTAAAGTTTAGTTTATTTACCACGGCCATTGCCGCGACCTCTGTGCTGGTGGGAAGAGGTAGAAAAGTAGTGGCCACCATTTCCAATACCTTTAGCAACATAATTTGCATCAGTTGAGGGTAGGACTAGAGGATCCGAATGCTGGTCCTTCAGAATCTCTTGATTGAGAAGAAGTCCAATGAAGTTGTCAAGAGGTAACGGGTCAAGACGTGCAGTGACCGAGGTGGCGAAAGAGTCATAGTCTACAGGGAGACCACATAGGATGCTAAAAATGATGTCTGGATCTGAGACAGGATTAGCAGCAGCCACAAGATTGGCTACAATTGACTCGATGTGTTGCAAATAGGCTATCATCGAAAGATTGCCTTTCATTAGCTGGTAGAGCTAGTATTTCAGCTACATCACATGGGCTTGGGACTGCGAGGCATAGACTTTGGCCAGAGCATCCCAGGCCGAACGAGAAGATGTGATACCGAAAATATGAATAAGAGAGCCTTCAGTGAGAGAAAAGAAAATCCAGCTTAAAAGAATTTGGTTTTCTTTCCTCCAGACACAGTATTCAGGATTCAGGGTCGGTGCAGCTGTAGAATTATCAGAGAAAGGAAGCGTCCAAGAGGGAGGATGGGTCATACCATCAACATAACTAGTTAAGTCATAGGTTAGTACCAGAGGCATAAACTGGGACTTCCAGAGTAAGTAGTTTGTACCATCCGACACCACAGGCGACAAGCCAGCCGACAGGGTTGTCGGCTCAGGCGGGGCTCGGTTCAACCGCGGCCACATGGTAGCCATCCGAGATAGGTTGTCGCGTCCTCCCAGAATCACTGGGAGGAGACGATGTGCATCCTCCAGAGTAAGTAGTTTGTACCATCCAACTTCACAAGTAATAAGGACACGATATTAGAAGGGGAGACCTAAAACAAAGAAACTGAGGCAGCAGGACTTGGAGAGGAGGGCGTGGTAGAACATGATCGATAATACATGAATCAATTGGCGAGTGATACCATGTAAAATCTAGAAACAATAATTTGATAAGTTTCCCCTTTTAATGATTGTGTCGATTGGGATTAGTATATTTATAAAATTCAAAATAATTCAAAATAAGTTGTTACAACAATTCTTCCTAGTTTGTAGGATTAAATTGTAAACTAGAGCTTGTTCATTTATTATATTTGATAAGAGAAGTCCTCGTTGAGAGTCTAATATGAATAGGATGTGTCATCCATACAAAGTTGCATACGGTTGTATGAGTCTTGCATGTGTTGGACACGTGTTGCATGTGTCATGCATGGGTGTTATTTGGTACATGGATATCATGAGATATTCACTTTTGATGATGTAGACTATCCATGTCATTCACAGTAATCAAAAAGGAAAAAAGGAAAATTTGCCTAGATATATTTAGGCAAAGGGTTTAATGCATGCCCAAATACGGTTATTCGTCCAATCAAAAGATAGACATAATGTAATCTTTTTATAATACTAAATAGCTTATGATATTCTAGATTGGAGTTTTCTTTTTGGTGTCATACAAAATTATATCATTTCTATTGTCTATTTTATATTGGAGATCGAATAATACATTTCGAGAAGAAGCATTTTTTTTTTCAATTTACAATATGGCTTAAGATGCCCAAGAATTTTGTAGTTATGGGTAATCATGGTATCAAAAAAGAGTAATTTTTTTTAAATAGCAAAAAGTAATTTTTTTTAACTTTTGGGTATTAAAATCAAGTGAGTGGGCATTATGTGTCAGAAGATAGGTTCGATGGGCCTCAAATTTGTTAGATCTAACACGGGGTTCATATTGGATTGGTTGATTTGTATAAGTTTTGGATCTAATAGATTCTTGATTCAATCTATCGATCACGTGTTAATTTTCCATTGGATCAGTACAATGACTAAATTCGCATCGTATTGTATTGATTTTAGATATAAACCATGCCATGCGCCTGAGACTTGAATTTAAAACCTTAATCTCAGACTCCTCTACTTTATGCTTCATGTTTGAACCCAATTCACTTCTTCCACAGTATCCAAAAAAAAAAACAACAATTTTTCTACTTTTAGATTTAAAGACTAGTTCGTAGTTCATATTGAACACCATCTTCCTGAAGGCCTGATGTTGATACTAATCTTTAGGGTAAGAATATTGGTGGCATCGTTCCATATAGATTAGAGTGATATGATATGATTTTGATCCTTGATACCACATATGCTTCCACTTGTCAAAAAAAATGAAATATTGAAAAAAGAAACCATACTTTAGCTAAAATCTAATCTAAGGGTGTTAATTTTGTGACTGAACCAATAGCCTGAACAGAACCAGTCTGTATTAATTCAAAACCAACTTGGACCGAACTGTTATCGGAGATGTCTTGGATTGAGGTATGGCATATCCTATTGGTTTCGGTACTGTTTGGGCTAGCCCGAAACAAACTTAAAAAATCAGACCGATGAGCCCAAACCTAATAATGGCCCAAACCAAACCGATATAGACCAAATATTAAATCCTTGCTTCATTACTTTAGTCTTCCGGATGATCTTAATGGGTTTCTACTAGACTATCAACCCGAACCAGCCTGAACCAACCCCATAACAACCCGATAAATTATCTCTAATAACAACACGAAACTAGATTGGCCCGTTAGTTAATGTGTATATATAGTACAACTCACCTAGCCTGAACATCTTAATAGACATATTTCGATCAAACCCTATAAAATCGATATTGATTTGGCTCGGACCAGACCATTGGCAACCTGATTCTAGGCCATAAATTATTCAAAGGAAAACATGCAAGGACACAAAACTCACAAGATTAAAATTTTGAGGCCCAATTTTTTTTTTTTAATAAAAGCCCAATTTTATATTACGATTATGACAAATACACAGTGTCTTCTTATTAACAATATTGGCATGCCATGTTTACAAATAAGTGTACTTGGGTCTGAAACTACCTTCCACATCTATATTGCTTGATTTTTGTTGATAAATCAAGTTATTATTATTTTTTTTTTATTAGGGAAGGGATTCATCCATGGTTGAATTTGGTGATCTGATTTGTTTTGTAGGATTAGAGTATTTTGGGTATTACAAGGGATGCATTTAAGTCATTTAAGGTCTCTAGCAGTATGGTTTTGGTATGGTGTGATACAGAAGGGGTATTGTTGTTACATACCATTTAATAAATAATATGTAATATTTACATTATCATACCATTTATTAATTGACCTGTCAGTTTTAAAATAAACAATTTGATGCAATTTTGGTAAGCGATTTGGTGGGTGTATAAAAGAGGCAATTTTTTGTGGTGAAATAAAGAAGTAGTGAAAATTGTGACTTTCTCCACTTTTTATGATGTTTATTTTTCTCCATGAGTATTTGTAACTATTTATAATGGAATTGCTCAAAGATGAAAAATTTGGTACTCTTTTAAAACAAACAGTGCATTGTGGTGTAGATCATAGTACTGGACTCTTCCTTCTTCCTTGTAGGTTTCTATCAAGTCCATAACAAAGGAGTGTAGATAAAAGGAACTAAATCTCAGCCTATATAAGAAACCATGAACGTAATTTTGTCATTGCATGATGGATGGATGTATGGTGGGCAAAGCTAGAAATGCAGTTCTAATAGAAGCTAAAGCAATCTGAGATGCTCTTTAATTTTAATACTTGAATTCCAATCTAGAAAATTCTTGTGAAGAATGCTCTTTCTCTTTCATTCCAAGAGATGCTAATACTTTGGCTCATTCCCTTCCTCAGAAGGCCCTAACGGTCTCAGGAACCTTTGATTGGCTATTGTCCTCTCCTTGGTTGATTGATCCAAGTATCATTGATACCTCGGCTTGTAATCCTGTTATTCATCAATAAAATATTTGTTTACCCCCCACCCCCACCCCCACCAAAAAAAAAAAATAAAATAAAATAAAATAAAAAAAAAAAAAAAAAAGAGCTTGAATTCCTGCATAAAAATGATCATCATACCTATAGGCTATATATAAGCCTAGAACCAGGACCATCAAAGGATATACAGTTGGTGTAAAGAAAAAAGGTCATCGAGTCTCCTCTCTTACATTTGCAATCAATTTCCTTCCTCTACTTCTGTGAGCAATTATCTCTCTCTCTCTCTCTCTCTCTCTCTCTCTCACTTTACTGGGTTTTACTTCATATATTTTGTTCATATGTTTCTTGTTATATATTCTCCCCTAAGTACAAAACTACAGAAAGCTAAGGAGAGAATGAAATGGAGAAAAGTTTTCTATCTCTCAAGTAATAGAAGGTTTTGTTTGCTTCTCCATCTTCATGTCTCCCATTAAATAGTTTTCATCGTACTGCTGTGATCTTAGAAGTCACAACCCATTTGTTCTACTATCTGAATATTTAATAATCTATTCCATTTAATCTACTCTTTTTAATTGTTAATTACTTTATAGATAGCTAACACTTCAGTTTTTGACATTGATGCATGCTGAGCGCAATCAAATATTAATTACTCTACTCACACTAGATAGTAACAGCAAGCAAAGGTCAATCCACAGAGATTAATTAATCAGATTTATGATTTAGGATCTCAGACCATTAACAAGAACAAGGGGGAATTTAAAGTTTCTTATCTTCAAATTAATTATCCTAATCATGAATTATTAAGAGCTGAATGTAGTCACAAAAATTCAATTGACGACAATATCGACTCAAGGAGAAATATTTTCAATTGCAAAAGTTGATCATTGACTACATACAGATATTGTAAGACCCGTACTCTACTAACCCGGTCTAGCCGTATCGTGCTAAGTCTTCCCATCATTGCTGGATCGATGGACCAATCGTGTGAAGAAAACCATGAGACTAGGTAAGAGAAACGACTAAAAAATACTTAAAATTAAGCGTATGGTCGACTACCTGAGTAGGTATGGTCGACCATATGATGAGGAATGAAGACCACTGATAATGGGACGTATGGTCGATACTTCAAAAAATTATGGTTGACGGATTCTGTGACCGTAAGTCCGACTGCACGCACCCAAATCAGACTTCAAATTTTGGAAACTTTTCAAATAAAAGGGGATCTCTTTCCTATTGTTGGAGAGCTTTATATGGAGAGTTTCTCTCTATATAAAGAATGTCCCTTAATCATTTTTCACTCTTTTGGAATAATATTGAACCCTAAAACTTAAGGGAGAAAAGAAGAGGAAGAGAAGGACATAGAGATTTGGAGAAGAAGGCTAAGAGAAGGAGTTCTACAGACTCTCTGCAACAAGGTATGAACCTTGTCTCTATAGCCCTAAAATACCAAGAGTAGGAGTTTATAACATAAATTGTGATACCAAACCCAATGTAAGGATTCAATTATGGGATTTTCTAAGTAAATCTCAAAAGTGGATCATGGAGATGGGTTAAGGTAATTAGCTTGGCAAAACTAAGAATTTTAGCCTTAGAATGATCATTAGGGAGAACCCCATTGATAAGACAAGAGGAAGAATTTGTATTGGAAGTAAGAAGTCACATTAAAATCGTATGGTCGAAGCTATGGTCAACAATAAGGTGATGACAGAGTCAACTACAGCCATTTAGGAAGAATTCAGGAAAAGTATGGTCGCAGGTATGGTCGCATATGGTGCGACCTTAGGGGGTCAACCATACGTGGTATGGTCGACACAGGCATGTGACCATAGAACCAATCAGTCACCTATCAATGATCTGTTTCAATTTTCTACTACTGTAACTTGTTATAAATGAATCCTAACTTAAATTAATATAACTCCTAGGTTGCTAAATTGACTCAAAGTGATTTACAAGGCTTGGAAGGAGATTGAATATCATAAAAAGGTGAGGGAACAAGATCTAAACTAACTGGATAATAACAAACTATGATTCTTTTATTTCGTCCAATGTCATGAATGATTCTATGCTTGTATGCTTGTAATGTGCATCTTACATGTCATCCAATATTACTACTATTCATGTTCATGCATATTTACTTTATTGTTTCTACCATGTTGATAGATGATGATAGGAATAAGCATGTGCTTATGAGTGTGGTTGGTGTGTTGTGTGGGGAAGGGTGTTTGATCTCTAAATCATGCTTCACATTGAAATCATCGTATCGCCATTACCTTAGTAGAACTATTATGGCGTAGGGCATCAGAGGAGGTGGTCTCGGACCGTGTGGTCTTTGACTCTGCCGGGGGGCCTTAGTTTTATCTCTATGAACGTATTGAGGGATGCTGGGGTGAGGCCTTGGATACATTTAGATGGCATTAGGATTGGTTAATTTCGAGCCCAGTTTGCAAGCCCTCACCAGTAGGGGCTTACGTGTTGGTACGGGTAGGGCATCAGGGGAAGTGCTGGCGGTGTGTGATCTGGACACTTTAGCTCTATCTCTATTCCATGATGGGAGCATGTGGGACGATAATGGTGTTTGATCCATTGGGTGGATTCACACACTCATGTATAGAGGTGTGGTGGCTGCCAATCTTTTCTATAGCACATTACAAACTTAAAACCAGACCAAAGATATGAATTGAATGCATGCATATGTTTGCATATTATTTTGTTTGCTCACTGAGCCGTGACGTATGCTCAATCTTCCGACGTCAAATATCTTTAGTTGATGATGTAAATCCTACTGTAGAAGACTATGTGAACGTGTCGTCATATGGACACATGGCGACTATGGACATAGAAGCTGTGAAAGATGCACATGATCATTCATGCGAGTGCAACCAATGTGTTTTTTTATTAGTTTAGTTATATTTGAGTACTGGAACATGTAATGGATTATTTACTTTATGTCTTGAGTTATTTGAAGATAACTGGATTAAATATTTATTATATCACTGTTAAACCTCAGTTCATTAATTATAAAGACTTTCGTTTACTTATTTATTATCTCTGATTATTACTATGGAATGTGTTTGGTTTAATATGGTGCGTACGACCTATACGTGATTCTAATTGAACCATTGATTTATTGACGGTTCATCACACCACTGGTTAGTCCAAAATTGAGGTGTGATAGCTTGGTATTAGAGCTCTCAGGCTCTACCCATCTGACTTAACTATTTCTACGTGAGTTATAAACTGAGTTATGAAAAAACTAAAAACTGTAATAAGAACATACTATAAGAATTTTGTTGATTGAGACAGAAACTAAGAAAGAGAATAATGCACATACTGTAAAGGTAAAACAAATATATACATATATATATATATATATATATATATATATATATATATATATATATATATATATATATATATATATATATATATATATATATATATATATATATATATATATATATATATATATACATATATATATATATATATATATATACATATATATATATATATATGATAAGTCAAAAATGAGAATAAAATATATATTAGAGCCAGAGTACAGTCTACAATCCGGACAGTTACTCTGTAGTATAAATAAAAGAAAAAAAAATAAATAAATAAAAAAGTGATCATGGAGTTGAAAGCATTGAATGAGGAGGTGCCTCTTGATCTCGATCACGATCCTCGGCGTACACCCTCGTAAGCTAGGCCACCTAGATCTAGGTCACCCAGAGACTCTCGGTGAGACTCTCCACTCATCCATCAGTCACGTGCTGAGCATCGTAGTCTCATGTAGTAGCACCATCATGTGGTGTTGGGCGTGAAGGGCCAGCTGAGTGAGAAGTCCAAGAAGGGCCAGCTCCTGTAGAATGCTTTGGTGATGAAGGAGGGATGGCATCTACATTCATGTACATTCGGTCATCATCCTTCTCATCATCACTCTCACCTGTCGCCTCCGCAACTGCCACCGCCACCAGAGTAAGAGGACATCTCATGGCATTCCTCTCATCATTACTGACCTGTATCTCTCTCATCCCCATCCTGTAGATGGCATCCCAGTTAAGGTCAACTGAAAAAGTATCCTAATAAATCCTCTCATCCCTCTAAGCTCACCTGTAGGTGAGAGTAAGGTGGTAATTGTGAGGACAAAGATGGAAATCTT